>CM022303.1:1258013-1510891 GCA_011799875.1 Thinopyrum elongatum | reverse complement strand
AGCTTGGGAGCCGAATCGCTGCGTCCAAGAACATGGTACTTCCTCCGGGTTTATAAGTCCCCTTGTATTTTGTGTCAAAGTTTTACCATAAATTAAACTAATAAAATGTCATTTTTTATGTAGCAAAATTTGTACCGTTGAAAACTTGTTTTGAATACGAATGCAGTGATATAATTTTTGATACATATAAATCATATTTTATTAGTTAATTTTATGGTCAAAGTTTAACCCAAACTACTTGTGGCACCCCGGCTCAGCAACCCAGCGATCAACGTCTTCTGGTACACAGTGCAACTTGGCATCAAACAAAACCTCAATATATTACAACACATAAGGGTACAAAGGTTCGGTGGTTCTCAATATTACAACACTTGGCGAGGCAAAGACGACAAGATTTGTGCGACGACAATATGTACATTATTTATCTAACGGAACATGGCCTCGGACACTAGCAGCAAAATACACAGCGGAATTTTGTTCTCCGGCCCTGTCTTCGTCGCGCTAGCATGTGCACATGTTGACTAGAATTCAACGAGCAATATTAACAAGTGATCTAAGCAGGCAGAGTATAACGGCGCAGATTCCTGGAACCCTTTTAGGACGGCGATGTTAGGGTTTCCGGGGGCTGCTGGCCTAGCGGAAGCAGCGACAGCTCATCGGAATTTTGTTCCCTGGCCTTGTTTTCGTCGTGCTGGCATGTACTCCAGTGCCATGCGAGGCTGTGAGATTTGTATAGGGGTGTGATGGTGGCTTTAGCTTCTCCGGTGGTCCGTGGTGGCCGACAGAAGGGATGAGGTCAGGAGCAAGGCCAGAAGATGGAGGTGGGCAGATCCATCTCTTTTTCTCCCATGGTGTCTGTCGGAGTGTAACGGATCTAAAGTTCGGCGAGATCTGGGGCGCTGTCTCGGCCGTCGACCCACAATGCTAGGATGTCCGCCGTTTGCGGCGGGCCATTCTCGAGATTCGCAAAGCAGAGTTCTGCGATGGAGCTTCATCTGTCTTCGTCTCGATGTGGAGATCGACGGCGAGTGTAGGTTTAAGCTCAAAGGCCTCCGAGGGCCTTAGTAAAGTTAAACTTTATAAAGTTTGGCTGAGTTTATCGAAAACAATCTAAACTTTCATAATAAAAAATGTATATGGTATGAAAATATATTGAATGATGATTCTAATGATATTGATTTGGTATTGTGGATGTTAATATATTTTTATATAAACTTGATCAAAGTTTAGAAAGTTTGACTCGAGACAAAGCTAATATGTGAAGTAAATAAAAACGGAGGGAGTAATGTTGCTTGCTGTTTAATGTATCAGGGGGCCTTAAAAAAAGCGTTGTTAGGTCGAGCGATCGGTAGGAACGCAAAGGAAATGATGGTCATTTACTTCACCGTACGATAGCTGGCCCCAAAGGATGACCTTCACCAAACGAGGAGACGAAGTTGTACATTTTAATCAAGAGGCTAGCGACGCCCATGCTTTGCTGCTATCACGCGTGTTCGGCATGGCATGCAATTATTTAGGATCGAGCTGTCCAACTTACGTCCAACCTCTTTTAATAATGGAACGACGTCGACACTTGTCCATGAACTAATTAGGATCGAGAAATAAAGACTTGAACACAGTGGGCTAACCTCTTCGAAAAGAGCAACGCAGACCAAGAAGAATCGTTAGAATTCGTAACCAGACATTTTCCCACTTACTCGACCTCTTAAATTTCGGGACGAGATTTTCTTCTAGAGGAGGAGAGTTGTAACAACCCCAAGCACAAATTATTTTGTTAACCTAATTAACATGCCATGTCATCATGATTCCCAAAATTGAACTTTGACCATAAATTTGACCAATCAAATGCGGGTTAAATGTGACAAAAATTATACCGTTGTATTCGTATTCAAAAGAAGTTTTCAATGGTATAATTTTGAAGTCATAAAAATATATATTATTGATTTAATTTATGATCAAAGTTGGATTTTGGAATACATCCGCGCCTTATTCATTGGAATGGAGGGAGTATACATGTTGCCTATTAGTTTAACTATAGACATGGCAATAAGGTATACTAGTAGCCAGCAGTGCCCAATGTAAATGCTTTTACTTTTTCTTTGAGTAATTTGTCATTTAATGTTTAGTATTTTATTTAATGATTTTATTCTCGGTCACCTCATTTAGCAACAGATACATAGGTTGCCATTGGTAGCTGTGTGAAATTAAATCAATGATTCGATTAGCAAACACGTAGTGGGGCCACGGACATTAATGCTTGATGGGACTACAATCAATGGCTGGACACGCACATGGTACCGTTTAGGGGCGATGTCTAGTAAATGTGATGGTCCGTTAGTCAACTGAATCGGGCCCGCGGACAATAAATGTCAATAAATGTAGTGCCTAATTCACATTTTGAGATTTACTTTGATGGTGGATAAGATCAATACTATATGAGATGCATACCATAAAAAGTGTACCGTGGAATTCATATTTAAAAGGAGTTTTTAATGGTATAATTTTTATAGCAAACATTTCATCTAGTATTGATCTTGTTGATGGTCAAAGTAAATCTCGAAATAAAAATTAGGCCCTATATATCCGGATGGAGGGAGTTGCATACGGTACTGCTAATCAAATTGTTTGGTAATTAGTATGCCAAGACTAGGTTAAAGCTAAGCATCACGTGTCAAGTGATACCCAATTTGTATATACTTGATAATTGATACATAAAATATTATAATGACTTTTGTAAGATATATTTGTCCATGACCGATTGTTTTTAAGTCTTAATCTTCTCTGCGTACCCAATGTAATTGCTGTGACTTATTTTGGAAATTTTTGTCAATTGATGCTTTAGTATTTTTATTTTGTGACTTTATTCCCAGTCACCTCAATTAGCAACAAGTTGCCGTCGGTAGCTGTTTGAAATTAAATGAATGGACAAATTAGTAAACATTTAGTGGGGTTGCGGACATTAATGCTGGCCGGGAATACCAATCAATGGACCGGAAAGGAGGTAGTACCGGAACATGCGAAAATTCAATTCTGAGACCATGCTCAACTGCTCTCCATGAATAGTAAATTCAAAAAATACATTAAAAAATTCAAAAAAATCTGAATTTTTTGTCAACCAAGATACTCATATGCATGATGTCCAGGCAAAATTTCGTAGTGTTCGGACATCTGAGGAGCTCGTGGCAAAAAAGACAAAATCGGATGGGAACAGTGCGTTTTTTCAAAGTTTCTCACAGGTCCAAATTTTTTTTTTTAGAGCTACTCAGATGTCCAAACGCCACCAAATTTGGCACAGGCATCACGCAGTCAAGCATCTTGCGTGCCAAGAAATTTCAGAAGATTTTGAATTTGTTTGCTATTTATTTGAATTTTACTGTTCATCCTAGGGATCAGGTGAGCTTGGGAGCCGAATCGCTGCGTCCAAGAACATGGTACTTCCTCCGGGTTTATAAGTCCCCTTGTATTTTGTGTCAAAGTTTTACCATAAATTAAACTAATAAAATGTCATTTTTTATGTAGCAAAATTTGTACCGTTGAAAACTTGTTTTGAATACGAATGCAGTGATATAATTTTTGATACATATAAATCATATTTTATTAGTTAATTTTATGGTCAAAGTTTAACCCAAACTACTTGTGGCACCCCGGCTCAGCAACCCAGCGATCAACGTCTTCTGGTACACAGTGCAACTTGGCATCAAACAAAACCTCAATATATTACAACACATAAGGGTACAAAGGTTCGGTGGTTCTCAATATTACAACACTTGGCGAGGCAAAGACGACAAGATTTGTGCGACGACAATATGTACATTATTTATCTAACGGAACATGGCCTCGGACACTAGCAGCAAAATACACAGCGGAATTTTGTTCTCCGGCCCTGTCTTCGTCGCACTAGCATGTGCACATGTTGACTAGAATTCAACGAGCAATATTAACAAGTGATCTAAGCAGGCAGAGTATAACGGCGCAGATTCCTGGCACCCTTTTAGGACGGCGATGTTAGGGTTTCCGGGGGCTGCTGGCCTAGCGGAAGCAGCGACAGCTCATCGGAATTTTGTTCCCTGGCCTTGTTTTCGTCGTGCTGGCATGTACTCCAGTGCCATGCGAGGCTGTGAGATTTGTATAGGGGTGTGATGGTGGCTTTAGCTTCTCCGGTGGTCCGTGGTGGCCGACAGAAGGGATGAGGTCAGGAGCAAGGCCAGAAGATGGAGGTGGGCAGATCCATCTCTTTTTCTCCCATGGTGTCTGTCGGAGTGTAACGGATCTAAAGTTCGGCGAGATCTGGGGCGCTGTCTCGGCCGTCGACCCACAATGCTAGGATGTCCGCCGTTTGCGGCGGGCCATTCTCGAGATTCGCAAAGCAGAGTTCTGCGATGGAGCTTCATCTGTCTTCGTCTCGATGTGGAGATCGACGGCGAGTGTAGGTTTAAGCTCAAAGGCCTCCGAGGGCCTTAGTAAAGTTAAACTTTATAAAGTTTGGCCGAGTTTATCGAAAACAATCTAAACTTTCATAATAAAAAATGTATATGGTATGAAAATATATTGAATGATGATTCTAATGATATTGATTTGGTATTGTGGATGTTAATATATTTTTATATAAACTTGATCAAAGTTTAGAAAGTTTGACTCGAGACAAAGCTAATATGTGAAGTAAATAAAAACGGAGGGAGTAATGTTGCTTGCTGTTTAATGTATCAGGGGGCCTTAAAAAAAGCGTTGTTAGGTCGAGCGATCGGTAGGAACGCAAAGGAAATGATGGTCATTTACTTCACCGTACGATAGCTGGCCCCAAAGGATGACCTTCACCAAACGAGGAGACGAAGTTGTACATTTTAATCAAGAGGCTAGCGACGCCCATGCTTTGCTGCTATCACGCGTGTTCGGCATGGCATGCAATTATTTAGGATCGAGCTGTCCAACTTACGTCCAACCTCTTTTAATAATGGAACGACGTCGACACTTGTCCATGAACTAATTAGGATCGAGAAATAAAGACTTGAACACAGTGGGCTAACCTCTTCGAAAAGAGCAACGCAGACCAAGAAGAATCGTTAGAATTCGTAACCAGACATTTTCCCACTTACTCGACCTCTTAAATTTCGGGACGAGATTTTCTTCTAGAGGAGGAGAGTTGTAACAACCCCAAGCACAAATTATTTTGTTAACCTAATTAACATGCCATGTCATCATGATTAAAACATTTAAATTTCATTTAAAAGATAACCTCACTCTCAAATTTGGTTCAAATTCAAATTCAAAATATAAAATCAAAAATGTTTTGTCAAAATGTTATTTAAAAATGTTTACATCTTTCCATAAATTCCCCAAACATTTTTCCAAATGAAACCCACTTCATTTGGATTACTATTTTGACCCTAGCAGCAATTAAACAGTAACAACAACACTTTTATTGGCCATTTAAAATAAAACAAATAATTATCCTTAACCAAATATTGTGAAACTTGGTGTGTGGCATTGGAATATTGCATCTGAATTATGCGTAAAGTTTGAGTCTAAAAAAATCATCAAGTTCCCAAATTAAATGTAAAACAGGGACTAAAACTATAAACAGAAAAGAAAAATAAGAAATAGAGCTGTGCACTTAGGCCGATATGAACACAGTGCCCCGGCCCAGCCCAAACTCCCCCTATTTAGGATCGAGCCGTCCCACTTACGTCCAACCTCTTTTAATAATATCTGGGTCGATGTTGCCAAGGACGAGAGGAACACACAAGCATGAAAATCAAAAGTTTGGTAGGCCCCACGCACGTGCCAGCGTAAGTGAAAAGGTCGATGTTGCCAAGGGGAATGTATCCGGTGCACCCGCACTTGTGGTGCTACCGGTGCACCGGATGCTATAGAATATTTTAAAAATTCTGAAAAAAATTCAGCATGTTAACGCAACATCAATAAATGATGTCACAAAATTTTGTTTAAAAATTTGAAATATTTTTTGAGATACAAAAATGATAAATTTGACATCAGTGTGATAATGGGCCAAATTTAAAGCCCAAGTTATGTTATGTAATATTCAGTGTTGAATTTGTCATTTTTGTTTTTCGAGTTATGTTTCGAATTTTGACTTGAAATTTTATGACAAGCTACATTGATGTTGTCTGAGTGTGCTAATTTTTTTTCAGAACTTTTTGAACATTTTAAATGCATAATGTGAGTTCAGTGCACCGGTAGCACCACAAGCTCCGGTGCACCATATATTTTCCCTGTTGCCAAGGACCAAGTCACGTGCGTGAGCAGCAGAAGCCGCGTCCAAATATGCAACGGGCGGACCCACACGGCCAGCCTAAAAAAATGTGGTTTTATCTCGCGCGAATCGTTTCTAGCTCTCCTCCCCGAGCTCTTCTCAGAAAAAAGGGTGGCTCCTCTTTCCCCACACCCCAGCGGAAGCCGTCGTCTCCACGCCGACACATCCCGCCGCGTCGTCCCATCGCTGCCGCTTACCGACGCCGTGTCCCCGTTGCAGAGCCTCCTCCACACCCACATCGCACGTCAAGCTTCCAGCCCCAGCCTTCCAGGTGAGCGCTCGCTTGCCGTAACCTGCACGAGTACTCTACTAGTGGTTCAATATTTCTATTCTTCCCGTGGGCTTTTGTTGCCTCATCTTTGTGATTATCTCTGGACTTACGTGATTTTCTTTTATTGCCCCAGGAAGAGGGTTGAATACAAGTCTGATAGGACATATACTCCGCAACAGCATGGATTTTATTGAACTCCGTGTGCTTGAAACTATCACAAACAATTTTTCTGAGCAAAACAAAGTTGGCAGTGGTAGCAATGGATATGTTTACAAGGTACCCTACAACACCACACCTTTGGATTAAAGAGCACTTAAAAATTTACCATGGCACTTATCTGCCACCACAAGTTCTAATTAAGCTGCCACTTAGTAATAGTGCATATAGTATTCACCCGGTTAAACTTATTTGAGGCATATACCATAGAAATGCCTGCTTTTCCTATGTCCAACAAGTTGGCAGATGTTAATTAAGTACCATGGTAGACTGACAGGGGCACGTAATATGTGCATAACCATCATATAAATCTTCTATCTGTTAAATTAAATTTGGTGCGTAGTTCCTTCTTGGCCCAACTTTTTTTTTTATCTTATCAAGACTCTAGTTTCCAAATAATACACGTCAGAGGCTAGTAGAGTTCTCTCTTCCATTGTCTAAAAACAATACTACGTACACATGTTGAATAGAAACTGTGAGCAATATTAACAAGTGATCTGAACAGGGCGTGCATAACGGGAAAGGTATTGCAGTGAAGAAGCTTCATCCCTTGCAAGGACTTGATGATAGTGATTTTAAGAATGAATTCCGTAACCTTAGCAAGGTCCGCATGAAAATGTAGTACAGTTAATTGGCTACTGTTATGAATCACGGAAAAACTTTATTGATTACAATGGGGAATTAAACATGGCTACAATAAAGGAGCGAATTCTCTGCTTTGACTATATGCAGGGTGGAAGTCTTGATACCCATATTACAGGTATGGTGAATAGTGCTGCGATTTATGCTAGGATAAATGATTCGGCAGCTTGATACGTGTTTGTTTCTCCTTTTGCAGATGAGTTGTGTGACCTTGACTGGCCCACGTGTTACAAAGTTATTACTGGGACTTGTGAGGGTTTAAACCACCTTCATAATGCACATGACAAACCTATTTTCCATATGGACTTAAAACCAGCTAACATATTACTAGATGAGAACATGACGGCTAAAATTGCAGATCTTGGTTTATCAAGACTTGTTAATTCAACACAAACTCACAAAACAATGGTAGCCAGCTTCAGAGGAACATTGTAAGTTAATTGAATGATCATGTTTTAAGACAATTATTTATTATGATGCTTTTATGACATGCTTTCATCTGTGTTTCACTAAAAAACCATACCTTTAATGCCTATGATGCAGCGGGTACATGCCGCCCGAATACATAGATGAATTTGCTATATCAAGGAAGTTTGATGTTTACAGTTTGGGAGCTATCATTATAAGAATAATGGATGGACAAAATGGCCACTCTCATTTTTCTAAAATGGGTGCCAAAAAGTTCATTGAAAATGTAAGAAATAATATATCATGAACATATGTCATTTCGCAATTGTTTTATGTGTATAAGTTTTTTCTGAGAGTTCCAACCTTTATGTGCCAATTTCATAGGTTATAGCAAACTGGGATAGAAGGCTACCAGAAACCCGCCCGCAAAAAAAAAAAAAACTACCAGGAACGTCGACATTGAGATATTCATCACACAAAGAAGACATCCTACGTGTGAAGACGTGTGTTGAAATAGCAATAAGATGTGTGGAAAAAGAAAAAAATAAAAGACCCTCTATAAAGGAGATTGTCCAGGAACTGGAAGAACTAGAAGTGGATATTAAGAAAATGTCACTACATTCAGAAGACCTAATTGGCCAGGTACGACTAGCATGGATGCCTTATCACCTGGATGCCTTTTCCTACTAATTAAGTAAAAAAAAAGGTCCAATTGTTTATCTAGGTTAAATAAAGTCATGGATATCTTTGAACCGTTGGACACCCTAGGTTTTACACGTTTTATAAAGGAAAAAGTTTTTTTCGACCTTCAATTAATGATGGGCTGTAAATTTGATCCTTTAACTTTTAAATCAAGTTGAAATGCAAAAAATATTTGGTTTAAGTGTTGAGAGATTAAATCTACACCGTGTTTCTCGAAAAAAAAACTACACTACGTCAAAAGTTGAAGGAGATCAAAGGTATGGTTTTCTTTTATAGAATCTAAACGTTAATGAAATCTAAGCAACAATGCACATACCCGATTCACTGCAAGGCATGTTTGAGGTTAAGTGAAATTAAGTAAAAATTTGGGGATGAGGAAGGAGAAATTGGAATTTTACTCTATCTCAGGCCCATGTCCCTACCAAAACACCACATCATGAACCTGCATGGCTAGGCAACCTTTAAGCACTACTATGTTATATAACTGATATTATCTATTTTCTCAACAACTTTAGCTTGGCCATATTTATTTATGTCACCTTATGTGCAGACAAGCTCTGGCTCCGGTACTGTTCTTTCGTTCGATCCATCCCAGGAGTTGTGCTTTGTATTCGAGCCAAGGAAGAATGTATCAACCTGCTTGCAGCTAACCAACATGACCGATGGCTTCATTGCATTTATTATAAAGACCAACAAACGGAAGTACAACACACAGCCAAACACCGGAGTTATGCCGCCATGTTCTAAGCGTTACATCTCTGTGACACTTCAAGCACAGGAGGAGGCACCGCCGAATATGCAGTGCCATGACATGTTCGTTGTGAAGAGTTCTCGTGTTAGCGAGGACCACACATCCGATGAGATCACTAATGACTTTTTGGAAGAAGAAAAGGTTGATGTGTTTGAACTGCCGATTGTTTATGTTGCAGCGGACCAATTTCCAAGTTCCAACGTCTAAGGTAAATAATTGACACATGTTGACACCTCATAATTTTAAACAAATCTCTTGGTTTGCTCTGATGTGGTGTTGGGGATGTTTGCCTGCCATTATGTAAGAAAATACTCTTGGTATAAACATGCAGGAGCGATATGTTTTTTAACAAAAGGAATATTATATACTCATGTACGCATTGGCTTCGTACTTCATCTACACTTCACAGTTTGGAGGATCAGGATTTGGTGAAAGCTGCATGTCTACTCCTAGAGCAAGTGGTCCGAGAGCTATTCATCCACCGATGCAGGGTGGTCTAGTCTATGGATTGGCGCATCGTAGATTTATCTTACTTTTGTTGATTTACCTTTGTATGATGATACTTTTGTTAGCTGTGTGCATCTTCGAACGTAGAGTCTGGTAGTGAACTCCTGTGTATTTCGAAATCGATTTCGCCTGCCATTTGATTTGCTTGTGAATGTTGGCATCAACTGGCTCGTTTCAGTTTGTAAGTTTGCTTTTTGTTCAGTGTGGACTTTTGAGTTTAAGGAAATTGCACAAATACACAGTATTTGAGGCTGAGGTAATAAAAACCACAAGTCTAAGGGATTTTAAAAAAAAACCACAACTCTAGGACTAATAATCAGTAAAAAAAAGGCAAATTGTATCAGATCAGCCATTTGAACTCAAATCTAACGACCGGGTCCCACCAGTCATAGACATAAATCAGGCAGAGCTCATTTTTAGCCTGAGCTCGCTCACTCAGCCCCGATGACGTGACATAGAAAAGGCGGCGGCGGCCCCGTCCACCTTCTCCCTTCCTGCTCCTGCTGTCTCCAACTCTGCCCGCCATTGGGGATTCAGGTATGAGCAGCATACCTCCACCAATTAGTCCTCGATTCTATTATCTCTGTTAAAGAAAATATCAAGGGGGCCTTCCCAGCTTGTAGCTAGATCCGCCGTCCCTGGCACCCTACTACTTATGACCACTACCAAATCACTATGCTTAATTAGTTTGTTTCTTTGTATGTATATCTGCTCCGGTGCCCTGCCGGATTCCTAGTGTTTCCGTTCTTATTATATACATACCAGGATCGACATCAACCAAGTTTTTACTCACCATTACCCACTTGTTGAATGAACAATGCCACTAGCAATGCGCTTTCTTCGGTAGGTGATCCCACAGCTCAAATACCACATTTTGCTTGCTTCTCCAAGGATAGCAAAATGTGCACATCTCTTCGCTTTCCATGCCTCACCATTAGTAAACAGAATGACCACTTCGTTTGCATTCAGAATCTAACCCTAAAGTACACTCCCACCCTGCATACATCTTCATTGAAGCGTATGAATGCGTAGCTACCATCTTCATCGAAGCGTATTAGTGTGCGATACTCTCTTTTACACTATATTATCTTACTGCGTGAATCTTGACCGACATCTTTTGGGTTCTTGCACTTCTGCATACAGCTAGCTCATGAACCGCAGCAGGGTCTAGGCCTGGATGCTTGCCCCCGGAGGAGGCTGTGCATCTAGAATAATGTCCATGCTTGCGTGCGTGCTTGAAAGCATGGGCTCATCCTGCAGCAGACCTAATTCCGTAAACGAGGCCGAAGCAGCCGAAAACAGGAGTAAGCTTGTTTCCACTTAAAATGACTGGCTCGGCAATTCAATGCTACGCAGGCTCCCACATTTGATTGATTGATTCCTCCTGATACACCTGCTAACAGTCTGCAGACATCGACCGGCGGATTCTGCAACAAACAAAGGCAGATCAGCACATCCACAAGCTCTTACTTCTCGGTACTACCATCTCGCTTGAACTTTACACACATTTCTTACGCCAAATATAAATTCTATCTGTTAGACTTAGAGATATTTGATTGTAATCTTAACTACTTATCTCTTCCTCTCCCTTGTAACCTCTTATCTCTTATCCTGCCGTATCCTAGCGACCGGTAGGTATCGTGTAAACCACGGCAGGGGTTATTCCTGCCCTCGATCAATATATACCCGCGGCTCCTCTACGGAGGAGTAGGAACGCTTCCACCAAATCAATCTTAACATGGTATACAGAGCCAAGTCTCTTCCTATCATCTAGCGAAAACCAAAACCCTAACACCCTTCCATCGCCATGGCTACGAGCTCGAGCGCCGTCGGCCTCAACCTAGGTGCTCCACCAACAGAGAAGCTCGCAAGGGGGAACTACCTCCTATGGAAGGCGCAGGTCATGCCGGCACTGCGAGGCGCGCAAGTGACCGGTCTCCTCGACGGCAGCGACCCCGCACCGCCGAAGACAACAGAAGTCACCAAGGCGGACAAAACCACGGCCATTGAGCCCAATCCTCTGTATGGCCCGTGGTTGTCGAAGGATCAGCAGGTTCTGAGCTACCTGCTGAACTCTCTCACTCAGGAAATTCTTGCGCAGGTCATCGGTAAGGACAGTACCTTCGATCTATGGACTGCTCTTACCACTCTATTCGCTGCGCAGTCACAATCCCGCATAACAAATCTGCGGATGGCCATCTCCAACACCAAGAAAGGCAATATGTCAAGCAACGCCTTCATCGCCAAGATGAAAAACCTCGGGGATGAGCTAGCTGCGGCTGGGCGTCCGGTAACTGATCCGGAGATGGTGGACTACATCCTTGCTGGCCTTGATCGGGACTATGATCCCATCGTGGCAGCGGTCGGCGCCATCAAGAACTCCATCACCGTCGACGACCTCTTCGCGCAAATCGCTGCGTTTGATCAGCGGATGGAGATGCTGGGGGACGGTCCAGCAGGGTTTCGCTCCTCTGCCAACGCCGTCTACAGAGGCCGCGGGCTGTCCCGTGGCAGGGGAGGCCAAGGCCGAAGCAACAGAGGAGGACGCGGTCGAGGGAACCGCTCCTCTCCTTCTCCTGGTCGTGGTGGTGGCGGCGGCGGTCATCAGCAACGCTTTCGCCCTCATCCACAACAACAGCAACAGCAAGAAGGTGACTATCTTGAGTGCCAAATCTGCTACAAGTTCCATGCTGGCGGGGCAAGGGCCTGCTGGCATCGGTACGATGATGATCATGAAGAGAAGAAAGCAGCCAACCTCGTCACCAACAACTACGGCATCGACACCAACTGGTATGCAGACTCCGGCGCCACTGAGCATATCACGGGAGAGCTCGACAAGCTGACGATGCGGGAAAGGTACCACGGCGGTGATCAGATACACACGGCAGGTGGAACTGGTATGGACATTACTCATGTTGGAAAAACAATTGTTAAAACCCCCGTAAAAGATTTACATCTTAACAATGTCTTACATGTTCCGCATGCTTCCAAAAATCTTGTTTCTGTTCATCGTTTTGCCCTTGACAACAATGTTCTCATAATATTTTATCCTCACTCTTTTGTGATCAAGGACTTGGCAACGAGGAGAGTCATCCTTAGAGGAAAGTGTGAGGGAGGCCTATATCCACTCATATCATCTTCATCTTCATCATGGTCGAATAAACAAGCGTGGAGTGTCACCAAACCTTCCTCGGCAAAGTGGCATAGTCGTCTGGGTCATCCCTCTTCAGTTATAGTTCAGCACGTCCTTAGCAAGAATAATCTTCCTTATGAGTCTAGCGTTGAGTCAATTTGTGATGCTTGCCAGCAAGCTAAGAGTCATCAGTTACCCTATCCTATATCAACAAGTGTATCCACTGCTCCATTGCAGCTTATTTTTTCATATGTATGGGGACCAGCTCCCACATCAGTTGGTAGATTCTCTTACTATGTTAGTTTCATCGATGATTATAGCAAGTTCACCTGGATCTATTTGCTAAAGAAACGATCTGATGTTTTCCAAGTTTTTACCAACTTCCAAAACCTTGTTGAACGTCAACTAAACTCAAAGATTCTTGCTATGCAAACCGACTGGGGTGGTGAGTATGAGAAGCTAAATTCCTTTTTTCAACAAATTGGAATCTCTCACCATGTTTCTTGTCCCCATGCTCATCAGCAAAATGGGTCGGCTGAACGCAAACATCAGGTAGGACTAGCACTACTAGCCAATGCTTCCATGCCTCTAAAATTCTGGGATGAAGCTTTCCTCACTGCCACATATCTCATAAATATTCGACCAAGTAAAGTCATCAAATTCGAAAGTCCCATCACACGTCTGTTTGGAACAAAACCAGACTTCAAATCTCTACGAGCCTTTGGTTGCGCATGTTGGCCGAATCTAAGACCATACAACACACGCAAACTTGCGTTTCGTTCAAAAAGATGTGTGTTTTTGGGCTATAGTCCTATGCACAAAGGAGTCAAGTGTTTAGATGTTCCCACAGGCAGAGTTTATATATCTCGAGATGTTGTGTTTGATGAATCAGTTTTCTCTTTCGAGTCGCTTCATCCTAATGCCGGCGCCCTTCTCCGTCAAGAGATTCTTCTTCTTCCATCTACACTTCGAGCTTTTGATCACGGCGGAAACAATTGCATAAACCAACATGATGATAATACTCCTGCTGGAACCAGTTCTTGTCTTCCGTGTGTGCAGGTACCTGAAGAAAACGGAGTTCAAAACGATCAGAATGATCAAAATCTCGTCCAAAACGGAGCTATATTTCATGTAGAAGAAGAAGACGAAGCTGGCGCGGCGTTCGAGGACGATTTGGCGGCGCCTGCCACCCCTGCGCGTCAATCTCCCTCAGATCGGGCGCGGATATCCTCTCCGGATCGCGAGCCGGTCGGCCTGGAGAGCCAGGCTCGGGCGAGCCGCTTCGCGCCTGCCACGTCTCCATGCGGAGAATCCCCCTCGAGCGGCCCGTGCATGCAGCCAATCGCTGCGAAGCGCGGCGCGCGCATGCAGCCAACAGGCCCACCTGACGCGGTCGGTCCGGGATCGGCTGCGGCAGCAGATGGTGCGACCGTGGACGAACAGGCCACACCTGCGGCCACTGGATCTGATGTGGCAACGCCTGGCTCTTCTCCGGGATCTTCTGCAACCAGCGAATCAGTGCGCCCGCGTGTACAGCAACAACCAGCCACATCCAGAGTTACAACTCGGCTACAAAAAGGTATTAAGAATCCAAAAATAAGAACTGATGGCACTATATCGTATGGTATGTTGTGTATTTCAGGAGAGCCAACGAAACTAGATGATGCACTTGGAGATCAAAAGTGGAAAAAGGCTATGGATGAGGAGTATACAGCCTTGATGAAAAATAAAACATGGCATTTGGTATCAAACCAGAAAGGTAAAAACATCATTGATTGTAAGTGGGTGTATAGGATCAAGAAAAAGGCAGATGGCTCCATTGACAGGTACAAAGCACGTCTTGTTGCTAAAGGTTTTAAGCAGCGTTATGGTATTGATTATGAGGATACATTTAGTCCTGTGGTAAAGGCTGCAACAATAAGACTTGTGCTAGCTATTGTTGTGTCTAGGGGATGGAGCTTAAGGCAGCTAGATGTACAGAACGCGTTTTTGCATGGTGTTCTGGAAGAGGAGGTCTACATGAGGCAACCACCAGGTTATGAAAACAAACAAAAACCCCATTATGTATGCAAGCTTGACAAGGCTCTCTATGGTTTGAAACAAGCACCTAGAGCATGGTACTCCAGGTTAAGTATGCAGTTGAAACGTCTTGGCTTTATTGCATCAATAGCTGACACATCTCTCTTCATATACAATAAGGCAAATACTGTTATTTTTGTGCTCATATATGTTGATGATATTATAGTTGCAAGTTCCTCTCAGAATGCCACTGATGCTCTCTTGAAAGATCTAAGCTCAGAATTTGCCTTAAAGGATCTTGGTGATCTGAGTTTTTTCTTAGGCATTGAAGTTAAGAAGGTTCAGGATGGTATAGTGTTGAAACAGGAAAAATATGCCACTGAACTCTTGGCTCGGATGGGAATGAAGGACTGCAAGCCTTCACCCACACCATTATCCTCATCAGAACAATTGTCAGCTTATAAAGGGGAGCCACTCAATGAGAAGGAAAGCACTAGATACAGAAGTGCTGTTGGAGCCTTGCAATACTTAACTTTGACACGACCAGATATTTCATTTTCTGTTAACAAAGTATGTCAATACCTGCATGCTCCTACTTCTGCTCATTGGACAGCTGTCAAAAGGATCATACGATATGTTAAGCATACTGTAGACTTGGGGCTATATTTCAAACATTCCAATTCTACACTTGTTAGTGCTTTCTCTGATGCAGATTGGGCAGGCTGCAGTGATGATAGAAAATCCACAGGAGGGTTTGCTGTTTTCTTTGGTTCTAACCTTATTTCATGGAGTGCCAGGAAACAAGCAACAGTGTCAAGGTCAAGTACTGAAGCTGAATACAAATCGTTGGCAAATGCTACTGCAGAAATCATTTGGCTTGAGTCTTTGCTTGAGGAATTGGGTGTAAAGCAACATCGTACTTCGTGTTTATGGTGTGATAATTTGGGTGCTACTTATTTAAGTGCCAATCCTGTCTTTCATGTCAGAACCAAGCACATTGAGATAGACTTTCATTTTGTACGAGAAAGAGTTGCAGAGAAGAAGTTGGAGATACGTTTTATTCCTTCCAAAGATCAAGTAGCTGATGGATTCACCAAAGCTATACCGTACAAGCCATTTGAAGCATTCAAGAACAATCTTAATCTAGGATAGGTAGTTCAGATTAAGGGAGGGTGTTAGACTTAGAGATATTTGATTGTAATCTTAACTACTTATCTCTTCCTCTCCCTTGTAACCTCTTATCTCTTATCCTGCCGTATCCTAGCGACCGGTAGGTATCGTGTAAACCACGGCAGGGGTTATTCCTGCCCTCGATCAATATATACCCGCGGCTCCTCTACGGAGGAGTAGGAACGCTTCCACCAAATCAATCTTAACACTATCTTGACAATTTACTGATTCACTGAAAAAAATCTTTGTACTCAAGTTCATTTGTGCATATCCTTTGTTTTTGAAAAATGCAAGCTTTATCATGTTTGTCATCACTGGATAAATTAGTGAAAAACAATGATCCTACAAAACGTTAGCTGGACCAATCCCTGATAGCTGCCTGTCTTTCTAAGCTGCTGGAGAATCAGCAAGGACTGATTCCTAATAGGTGATGATCTTTTTACTTGCTTTCTTTTTAACGCGCTGGAGAATCCGGAAAGTCTACGATTTTTAAACAGGCAAGACTTCTATTGTATTCCCTGGAAAATAATTATTCCTATGACAAAATAGTACGCCTTACGGATTCGAGATGTTTGTCTGGAGATAAAGCTTCTTTTTCGAACCGGCTTCTACGAGGCCG
Source organism: Thinopyrum elongatum (assembly GCA_011799875.1). Taxonomy (NCBI): domain Eukaryota; kingdom Viridiplantae; phylum Streptophyta; class Magnoliopsida; order Poales; family Poaceae; genus Thinopyrum; species Thinopyrum elongatum. Next base: position 1,494,182 of record CM022303.1, on the reverse strand, counting down.
GACTTAAGGGCTATACGCCGGTCATCCATGCCAACGTGTACCAGACAATCAAAGTATGCCAGTACTGGAAAGGGTGTGTTTGATTTTATTTTTTCTCATCTCATTGCTTGGTGGGGATTACCCAAGGAGTTTGACTAGAGAGCTTCGTGATGTTCTTGTGTTTACACGTCTTCTTTTCGCGAGTAATGAGTAAAATGCGTACAGATACTATATGACGGAGCTAAAGAGCTTGCCCAGGTGGAACCCGAGTCTTCAAAACATGTTACATCCCCGGATAATCAGGTTCGTACATCCTATTTTGTTCAGTAAGTAGAGTTACATTTGGGCGTAAAATACCAATATCTCGCAACATGAATAACTTGTTACAGCTGAAGCAGCATTACAGTTAACATAACTAGGCTATAATCGAACCCGTTCAGGCCTTGCACCTGCTTTACACTCTGATGCATTACTGTGTTTTGCTGCTTTTGCATTATCATTCTCCATCACAAAGATATGTATTGAACTGTAGATGATTCAGCCAAATGAAATAGGCAAAGTTTTGTCTCTAAGCTGTGCTTTTTATGTATCGCTCCTTTTATTTTCCACAAATCATTGTTCTTCTGATAACTGGGAAATATATCCTCTTTACTTGCTATTACACTTGATTTCTTCAGAGAAAGAATACTAACTTGGTAGTCCTTCATAATAAGCTCAAATAATTTTCATTAAATTGTTGGTCGTTTAGATCCGAGTACTTTGAAGGCTTTACTATTTTACTTGTTAATAATTGTTGCCTTCTTTATGTAAAGGATACTGGTTACAAGCTTGACATCGTATGACTTACAGTATTATTGAGATTATGAAGTTTGTTTGTTTATTGTGTACTGCTCTCCTATCTTCAGGAGATTGGAGAACAACTATCAGAAATCGGTGGCAGGTTGAATTACCCGTTGCTTAACAAAGACTCGTACAGGATGCAAGAAAATTATGGGAAGATCCAGCCATTCAGGTGAAAACAAGGTTCTTATTTTGGTTTCTGTAAATGTGTATACTGTCAAACAACCAACTTCATTATAAAGAAGTTCATCTGTACGAAACCTACTCGTGTGGAAGTGTGCTGCAAGTTTCTGACTGTGCACAGTACTTCATGGAAAATTTGGACCGATTAGCTGAACCAGATTATGTACCAACAAAGGTCTGTAATTATCCACAATCTAATTCTTGTCTGGCGACATTTATTTACTGGTTTTCTGATGTATGCATCATCATCTGTTTGATATTGGCTGTCAGTGTACTGAAACTTTCATCTGAGTTTGAGGTTATCCTCAGTGTATAGAAACTGAAAGTTATGTGTTGTTTAATTTCCTTTATATGTGGGTTCCTCCATATTTCTCTTTAAGTATTTTTAGTTTCCTTGGGCATTATTAACTGTGGAAGTTCTAGAGTCTGCGTATGGAATCATGGATAATTTGTTACTCTGCATATGGAATCATGGATAATTTGTTCAGTCATTCTTTTTCAAGAAAACATCGGTGGTGTTTCCCTTGATAACATTTGGAGATATTTTGCAGGAGGATGTTCTCCATGCAAGAGTAAGGACAAATGGGGTTGTAGAAAATCAGTTTAGGTAATATGCTTAGCTGAGGTTTGCATATTTCTTCTGCTCTCTACTCATTACGGAATGACAGACTGAAGTTAACTAGGTAGTTCCTCTGCAGCCCCCTTGTAGAGAGCAAAAGAGGTGGAGAGGTATATAGGTTGTACGATGTAGGAGGTCAAAGAAATGAGAGGAGGAAATGGATTCATCTTTTCGAGGGTGTTGACGCCGTTATCTTTTGTGCTGCCATTAGCGAGTAAGTACGATTTTCTAAACCGCTAAGTTGCTCTGAAGCTACCTCTTACTTAATATGAAGTTCTGGTGGGCAGCACTGCAAAAGGAGTGACGTAGGAGCTGTATCTGAAAGCTTTTGTCTATGTTCGATAAATTTGGCGAGATGATTAGAACATCGAGTGCTTCTGAAGCTACCTCTGATTTTTGTCTTTGTCTATAGTCAATATATTTGCTGTGATGATTAGAACACCGAGTGCTTGTGCCTGTGAGCAAATACATGAACACATCTGTGCAGTTGTTAAGTTGTTAATGACATGAATACATGAACAGCCTTTGGTCTAATGTTAAAGTTGTTAATGTCAGGTATGACCGGTTGTTATTTGAGGACGAGACACAGAACAGAATGATGGAGACCAAGGAACTGTTGGACTGGGTACTAAAGCAAAGATGTTTTGAGGTATGTATCTCAAAATTTCTGTTTTAGCCTCATGCTATTTTAATTTCCAAACAATCCTACTTGACGTGATATAGTTTTCAGAAAACATCGTTCATGCTGTTCCTCAACAAATTTGACATATTCGAGAGGAAAATACAGAAGGTATATAATGATAGTACCTTTTATACCCGCACATCGAGGGCTGAGTAATGCTGCTGCAAGCTTAGTAGTAAAAAAAAATACTCAAGCTGCTTTGCATGTTTGTATGTAGGTTCCTTTGACCGTGTGCGAGTGGTTTAAAGACTATGAGCCGATCGCGCCTGGCAAACAGGATCGATGTGGAACATGCCTATGAGCGAGTGCTGCAACCCTGCCATGCCACTGTCACCACATAAGAGATCTGTGAGCTTGCTAGCTGTAGCTTATGGTGTTTTGTTTTACGTACGAGCAGGTTCGTGAAGAAGTTTGAAGAGGTCTACTTCCAGAGCAGCAAGCCCGACCACATGGACCGGGTGTTGAAGATCTACAGGACAACGGTGCTGGACCAGAAGCTCGTGAAGAAGACGTTCAAGTTGCATTGCATTGCATTGTATTGTAATTCTCTTCTTCAGAGGAAGGAAGCAAGGAAGGAAGATGGATTGATTTGATTGATCCCTTTGTGCTTCCACAGGCTAGGAAAAAGAGAAATATGCATAATGACCAATTAATGTGCAAAGTTTAATTTGCATCTGTTTTTTGGTCTCAATTTCGCAATGAAATAAAACATTTTTGCATATTCTGTTTGATGACACTCACTCTTTGCTTCATGGTGGCATACTCGCATAGATCACAGCTTCTGTTCTAATACGTTGTTGAAGCCAGAAGATAGTGCACATGACATGATATATTTCATCTACATCAGTGGAAGGGGCAGGCCGTGATTACTTGTATATATGCAAATACGCCACTATTTCATATACATCAGTGGAAGGGGCAGGCCGTGATTACTTGTATATATGCAAATACACTGACAATCCACAGCAATTAAGCTTTTTGTAGCCTGCATGATTAATGTGAGTTACAAACTACGTACTGCATATCAATAGACAGATGATGATAGGCACGGCTTGAGCACTAGCTAGCTCAAACGAGAAACGAAAAGAGAGAATTCCTTATTTGACACTCCCTTAAAATCATGTTCCTTATTTGACAATGGAAAAAAATTCTTCCCTATATGATCTATAGTCTTAATTTCTTTCCCTATATGACACTCTAATTCATTTTGTACACGTGAAAAGACCTTTTTACCCATGTACATAATGTGACCAGAAATATGTAGCATTGAGCCTAATTAGGGAAAATTCGTTTCTGAGAGTGAGCACAGCTGAACATGTTATCTCCTCCGTTGGTCTTTTTTGGGATGCGTGTGTATTCTGTATTCCTGAGCGCATGCATCCAATGTATTTAGAACGTATTCAGTTGTGGGTCTAGTTTCATGCGGTATGGTTTGTGAGTGCGACGTCGATCGACATTGATCATTGACGCTCGTTGGAGAAAAGAGGAAGAAACCAAGGTGGAGACGAAGTCCACGAGTACGTGCGTGTGGGCGAGGTGGCCACTCCGGGCTCCGGCCGTGTTGCGGTTGCTGTCCGGCCGGCTGACTCTGTCCGCCCACCCCGCCGCTCATCCAGGGGAAAATTCCTAAACGTAGTAGACTTGACCTGATTTTTTACCGGCCAGCCTAATTCAACAGACTCTTCGAAAGTGCGGGGGGGTCAAACCAAACCACATGCTTTCTTGAGGTCAAATGTGTACGTGACCTTGCACATACGCACCTACGTATCGTACGGTGCTCCTCGTGTTGCACAGTTGCATGGTGATGCATACTGGCGTGCTCCCATATTTAACAAAATGTAGCATGGATCATTTCCACAGATATGCTACTGCAGGTATACAATCTAACCGGAACAGTAGCAAATCGACTGGCATGACAATACCAGCATATCTGATGTCACATATGGATAACTCGACTGATTTTTTTTGGAACAACTATTATCTTGTATATATTTGTGGTCACATTATACATATGGGTAAAATGGTCTTTTCACGTGTACAAAATGCACTAGAGTGTCATATAGGGAAAAAAAATTAAGACTAGAGATCATATAGGGAAGAAAATTTTCTTCAGTGTCAAATAAGGAACACAATTTTAAGAGAGTGTCAAATAAGGAATTCTCTTAAACGAAAAACATAATGAAGCAGGGAGTATCTAGTCTTAAATGACGTAAGCGACGATGTTAGCGGCAGGATGATGCGGCTTAAATGCTCCCTCCAACAGGTCCCTCGTACATGTCCTGTGTTGTGTAGAAGCGCCCGAGCCAGCTAGCAAGTGTATTTCTAAAATGATTTGTTTAAGGGTGCCAGCTGGCAAGTGCTGGATGCCACCCGGTATGAACTGAGGAGCCATGTGGTAACGGAACTCTATGTCAAGCTTCTCTAGCTTGGGCATAGCCCCCGCTTCAAAGGTCAATGACGCCTTTTTACACCGGAAAGCCAGGCACTTGAGTGCTCTGAATGCCCCGCTGCCAGTGCCCGGGATGACTACACTTTCTTCCTTTTCTTCTTCTTCAACCATAAAACGAACTCTCAACACGAAGTAGGCAAGTGAAGGCAACCGTGCAACAATGCTGACACCATGAGCCACCTCCCTCACCGTAATACTAAACTTGTAGAGGCCGTGGAGCTGACCAATCCACTCGGGGCACCTTTCAAACGTGCCGCCCCACAGTTCGAGCTCCCGAAATTGAGAACCCCAAGGGAATGGTGTTATGGGAATCCATCCTGCTGGGACATCTGGTATGCGAGGCCATACTCCTTTGATGCTAAAGGCCCTGAGGTTGGCGGAAAGCTTGCAGATGGAAGAATGCAAGGCATCCATGGTGGTCTCATGCACCGATTCACCAGGCCTATTCGAAGAGAACTGAAGTTTTCTCAAGTTGGTCAGCTTGCTGAGCGCCTTCATATTCTCTACCGAGCTTCTATACAAACATACATCTTCTAGGGTGTGCAAGGATTTCAACCTGTCGATCCCGTCAGGCAACACTAATCCCTTCGGGCTCCTCAAGCTGAGATGCGATTACCATGGCAAACTAACAATATCTGATGGGAAATTTTCCAATATAGCTCCAGCTATAACTATTGTCTCCAATTGCTGTAGCTCCCCAATTTGATTAGGTAGCTTCAACTTACAGCCAGAATAAGCATCCCATGCAACCTTTAAATACCTTAGGAGAAACAACCTACTGATACCGGTGAAGTCTAGGTGCTTGCCCCGGGACTTATGTTCAAATTCAATGTGTAGCACTCGGACATACTTGAACTCCAGAAAATAAGACACAAGTGAGCTCGAGCAATGTAAGACTGACCGAATATGTGATAGTGACCCTTTCTTGATTGTTTCCAAAATTCTCGTATCATCTTTATCATTGTACTGGACCGAGACTCGACGGATCTCCCCTGTCTCATCTTTCGAACCATCAATTACATGAACAAAATTCTCTTTACTTGACTTGGATCTCATAAGATCAAGAATTATATCATGTACTCTGCAAGACAACACTTCATTGCTGCAGTCGTCTACCTTCCCAGGTTGGATCATACACATGCTGATGAGCTCTTTAAAGTACTTTTCTGCAACATCTTCTGCATCCAGCCGACCGTTTCTAATCACGAAACCTTCAGCTACCCATTGCCTCAACAAATCATTTTTATCTATCTCCCGATCCTCTGGATACATACAAACATAAAGTAGACATGTCTTCAGATGATCAGGAAGATGTATGTAGCTAAGATCCAATATTTGCTTCATCTTTTCAAGGCCATCTTCTTCAGTCACAGCACCCAAAGATTTCAATATATACTCCCAGGTTGACTCTGCCGCACCAGCTAGGAGGCTTGCTATACTATTAATAGCAAGTGGCATACCACCACATTTTTTCAGAATATATTTTGAAATCTCTTCTTTTCTGGATGTATCAGGGCAATCTTCTTGGGGACCAAATATTCTTCGAAAAAATAGTGTTCTTGAGTATTTGTCACTGAGTGGTTTCATCTTATAAACATATTTTATCTCAGCTTTGCAACAGTTAAGAGCAACATGTTCATCCCTTGTTGTTATTATCACTCTACTGCCACATTTGTCGCTTGGAAAAGCAGATTTAATAACATCCCATGATGAGGAATCCCATATATCATCAATTACGATGAAGTAACTGCAAAAAAACGCCAGAGAGATAAGAAATGAAGCAGTAGTGAATCTTAGTACAGTTAGGAGAGGATCATTTATATTTTAATACATCTACATAAAGCATATCCATAACATGTGGATGTATTTCAATACCTACTAAAAAATACTCCCTCCATTCCAGATTACATGAAGTTCTAGGTTTGTCCTAAGTAAAAAAAAATAAGTTTGAGCAAGTCTATAGAAAAATATATTAACACCTACAATACCAAATTAGTTTCATCATTACATATATTTCCATACTATATATATTTGCTGTTGTAGATATTAGCATATTTTTCTAATACTTGGTCAAACGTCCAAAAATCATGAAAATCGTAGATATTTGTAATAACTTGTTTTCTTCCCAGGTGCAAAATAGTGTTGCCCAAACTAGGAAAGGAATGTCACGGGGAATCAACACTTGCAAGTTATTCATTTGATTCTTTAGACACCGAGCTTAACAATAAGTTAGCGTGTAGAGGTTGTGTTTGCCTGTTTAACCCGTGGTGTGGATTAGTAGGTGGGGCAAACATATTTGCATGGAAATTAGGACAAAGTAAATAAGCATGCCAAGTAATTTAGAAATATTGAATTTGAAATTTTCAATTTAATGTAGTTTGCTTATGTACTCTCATCACCATGGGCTGGTGTGTGTGTGTGTTGGGAGGAGGAGGGAGGGGGGGGGGGGGGGCTAATGTGCACCTCTTCTTCCTTAGCAATTCTTGGAGTTTGTTGATAAGCCCGTGCACCCCCAAGTTTTTTGCATTGAAATCCTTTCCAATTCGAGAGAGAATGTCCTTCAAAACCGTCTCCACATCAGGATTCTGACCCACTGAAACGAAAGCTTTAGGATCGTATTCTTTCATCTTGTCATACACTTGCTTGGCAAGTGTGGTCTTCCCAAACCTCCCATTCCGACGATAGAGATTATCTTGAGCTTTTGCTTTGATGCATCGCCGTCCTCTTGAAGTAGCCTTATTAGCTCATCTCTTGGCGCCTTGATGCCAATGAGCTGTTCTTTATGTTCGTATATAGCCGAAATCCGAAGGTCAATGATAGCTTTGGTAGTTGCATTAGCTACAACATTTTTTACATCAAAGTTGTACTTTTTTTGTTCATCAGCCACAGCCTGAACTTTGTCCTTGATGTCTCTAATCACATCGCCAATCTGATGGTCAGTCGTCATGCCATTCTCCCAGAGCTTTACACTCTCATGCATGATCTCCCTGAAGCCACTCCTACTGGAGTTAGGCTCGACGTGCACCATGAAGCTGTCAACCATATCCTCTATGTGATATGACAGCTCCCTGACTTCATCAATCCAAAACTTAACCCCATCAAGCTTTTCCAGTTGGGGGAGATCTTTGTGAATAATCTTCAGGTCTTCTGAGAAAAACTGGATATCTCTCTTCATGCTGCTCTCCAGATTGTAGTCCTCCTTGACGAGCTTGCCCAGCTTGTCTAGCAGGCTGCCCATAGCCCCCCTTGCGACATCCACGGCTCGGCTCCCTTCCCCTAAGTATGTCTTGTTGGCAGGATAATGGCGTGAAAAGCTTTGTGGTGGGTGCAAATTACGCTGCTCTGTTTGGTGGGTGCAAATTACGCTGCTCTGTTTGCTGGGCACATTGTCCTCTGCTTTGATGTCCTTGTATGCAGAATAATGATGTACTTAGATTAAATAAACTCATTTCAGCAATAGTGCTTGTTGGATCATCAATCTGACTAATCTTACCACGAAAGCTGCCTCAGCTTTTTCGCTGCTACCAAGTTTCCCTTTTCCGGAAGCAGACTCATTGATGTCTCTCCATTTTGCCTGGGAGCATAGAAATTGATTCATTAAGAAACAGTCAGAAGAACGGGACAGAAGATGCATACAAACACATTAAGATGGGTAATCCTTATCTTTCACAACAACGTTCGAAACATTTCATAATAATTTCGTATGCAAACCAAAGAGTGATCGTGCAGTATTTTTTTTTTTTTGAAAAAGGAGGTTAAGACCCCCGGCCTCTGCATCAATCGATGCATACGGACATCTTTATTTATTATTCAACATAGATCTAACATAGAACATGCATCAAGCCACCCGAAGCCATCACTCACACCTACAAAACTCGATAATGTGGAGTGCTCTCACTCCCCATATCTAAAACCGGTGCCGTCGCCGATCCATCCACATAACGTATCGGAACCCACAGCTGGTGCAACAGACCTAAAGCGTACACCACATGCACACATTTTAGACGCTGCCATCATCATTGGACCGCTGACCCATCTTCAGGAGAGAGATCCGCACCATCATTGACAGTCCGTCCATCCGTCGACACCACCATGGCACCCAACGGCGCCACCGCCCCGCGCTCGTCCGTCCAGACGCGAAGATTCTGGAAGATCTGTCGTGCGTAGCACCTGCCGACCAGGCATGACATAGCATAGCACCTGTCGGCCAGGCATGACTTGACATCTCCACCGAAACCTCCGTGCAAGACGAAGCCGCTCCACCTCCTGCCTCTGTCTTCCAGCTCTGCTCCACAAACGATGCTCCCAAGAGAGAAAACGACACCGCAGTACCGCCATCGTCCGATCTGGAAGACCAGATCCTAGGGTTTTCCCCGAAGCAGTACGAGTGGGACGACAGTAGTTACACGACGATGCCTTCATCAAGGTAACGATGCAGAACGCCGCCATCGCCTGCCATCGGCTCGGTTTTCACCGGCAACTATGTCTTCCCGACTCGCAGCCGGAACTAGATGGCGGATCTCGAGATCTGACCATCCAGCCTCAGGCCGACCACCTCCGACGGAGGAGATGGCCACCACCGCCGGCGGCACCGGTCAGATCAAATCTGACCGAAGGCGCTGCCGACCAGTCCACCATGGCCTCCACGCCGTCGCCGTTGATCCGACGCCCGATGGCGCGCCAACCGCAGCCGCCGCCCTTCCCGGTACAAGGCCACGCCGCGCTTGCAGCCGCCGCCGCCCGAGACAGGGCCGGCAACCCCGCCGCCGCAACCATCGCCGCCGCGCCGCATAGATTGGATTGGCCGCGCCGCCACACGTTTAAGGGCGCCGCACCACCCCTAAGACGCGGGAGAGAGGGAGTCCCCCGCCACCGCCGTCGGCCTCTGGGCTTAGCCCGGCGGCGTCCTCCGGCGGCGACGGAGGGAAGGGAAGAGGGAGATCGCGCCCCCGGCGGCTAGGGTTTGGGTGCCACCCGAGTCGCCCTCAGTGATCGTGCAGTATGTGTTGCCAGTTATATTTATATAGTGTTAGCGATCATACCATGATTACTTATGCTTCAATGTAGCTTACGACTGAAATTCATGATTGCTGAATGGATGTTTAATATATGATTTTTTTGGTACCTAGAATTGTTGTAAAGCGCTTGATAAAATGTATTGTCTTTTTGTGAACATATTATTTATTTCGCCTGTGCTGTGTTCCAGTACAAAAACAGTAGTAGGAATCCAATTGGCAAAGTCTGAGAAGTGCACATTGACACGGTTTCTCCGGTGTCTTGCTTCTGAAAAAGCATGGGAAATACGTCAATTGCCAATGGCATTAGAAGATTGCCTCTCGTGTGCCTCGGTTCTCTGTGTGTGCCCAACAGACGATTTCACTGCTGCTTCCTTTTTCAATTTTCGGTCAGATATTAATGTTCAATATAATTAGGAGCCATCAATTTTATTTTGAAGCATTTCATGAAAATTTTGCATGCAAACCAAAGGGTGTGCACAGTACATGTCTCCAGATGTATTTATGTACTTTAGCGATCATACCTGGCCCTTGAGAATCACCGGTGTCTTATTGTTGGGGTACTGAAACCAAAAGAAAATTAAACACATGCGTTGGCCAAAAAAGTAAATTAAACATCAGAATGCTGTAATTCATACCATGTAAACACCAATCGAAAAGAGATGGCTCCCAGATCTACCATGGAACCCCACGATGCTGCTGCCCTCGTCAGCTCTGAACCTGAAAGGAGTTGCTGCCACATTTTGATGATGCAAATTTCCGAAAGGTCCGTAGGTTCTGATGTTGGTAACAAACGTAAGGGACGTCACAAGAATGTTTTCACCATGACTCCCGTATGCTCCACATACTTCCTCGACAAACTCCGAAGGACTGAAGCGGATCTGCAAACAATACACCAATGAATGATCAGAATACTACGAAGTGGTGCCATAATTATTAATAATTCTAGCAGTTCACCTCAAATAAAGATTATGAAGTACCACACATACACTATTATTATTAATAGTGGTGTCTTGTTTTCTAGTGTAAATTTTCTCGATGTAGATGCATGTTTGCTCCTTTTGTCTCCTGTTGTTTGATTATGGACTGAATTTGTTCAGTTAAGTATTAGTTTGTTTGGTCTATACTACTGCAGTGTATTTTTTTGAGTTGATTTTCATTGTAATCAAGTAACAGTTGTTTTTCGGCTACTACAGACTGCAATAGTGAATGGCCAGTGTAAATATAATTTTTTAGGTTTATTTTTTTTACAGTGATATCTCTACTGTAGTTTCATTCTATAGTAGTCTATCTTACACTGGTTTTTCACTGTAAATGGCCAGTGTAAATACATTTTTTAGGTTTTGATTCTGGATTTTGATTTTTTCTTCAGTTAAGCCATAATTTATTTGGTGTACTTGGCATGGATGTTTTGTGAACTGAATCAACACAGAGACTAGGTTTTTCTTGTTCTCCAAAACATATATTTTCCTGTTTGGTTTCAATAGATCAAAATCAGGTGGTATTATGATTTTTTGATTGGATAGTTTAAACAATGAAAAGAGCACAGTGTGCTGTTATCTTTTTGATTTGTGTAGTTTCGTCAGTCTATGCTTTGTATTTTTTACAGTATCGTTATCATTCTGAAATAATCTGTCGTATGTTTTTCTTTTTGGTATTTGTTTGTGCAAACTGATTGTGGAGCATAATTTATACGATGTAGGATGTTGTGCCCAGATTGCCATTCGTACTGCGAGAACAACAATGAGCAGAGATTTGGCATTTTCATTCGTGACAGGTCTGAAGATTTTGCGGTAATCTCTTCTCCTTTTTCTCCTTTTGTCGAATTTTTTTTCAATGCCTTTTCCTTTATGAAAGCATTCTTCTTTTTGCGAATTGTTTTTTCTTTTTTTTTCCTTTTTTATGAGTAGAACATCCCATGCACCGCAAGGAACCAGTTCAACCAGATGAGTGGCCTGAAGTTTATAACACATGGCCGTAGATACGTTGTTGATGTTTTCAGGGGAAACTCAACGACATTGATTGGAGGTGATGGCTGGGTAAAGTTCAAACGCGACTTTAACGTGTGCCAGGGCAAAATAGCGGTGTTCAACATATCTGGACGGATGTCAGTGTCGATGCAATCGGTTCCATTTTTTTATTAGTTTTTTTGTTGTAGTTGCACCCGCTTCAACACAGGCGCAATTGCAACTCAGCACACCATAGCGCAATCGCAAGACCTAAATATGACCGCAACCGATTTTCATCGACACTGACAACTGCAATCGCCCCAACCCGAGCGCAACTGCAACTCATCACACCAAAGTGCAACTACAAGACGTGTAATGTGACCGCAACCAGGGATTGGGGGAGGGTTGTCGACGCCGGTGAAGTCTTTTTTCATTATAGTTTTTTTCGTTTTGCAGTTGCAACCACCACAAACCCGAGCGCAGCTGTAAGACGTATAATGTGACCGCAATTAGGGGTTGGGGGGAGAGTTGTCAGCTTCGGCAAATTTTCTTTTTAATTTTTTTTTTTTTGCAACCGCCCCACCCCCGAGCGCAATTGCAAACTCAGCACACCCAAGCGGAACCGCAAGACATATAATGTGACCGCAACCAGGGGGTGGGGGGAAGTGTTGTTGGCGCTGGCGAAGTCTTTTTTCTCATTTCTTTTTTGTTGTAGTTGCAGCAGCCCCAACCCAAGCGCAATTGCATATGTATAATGTGATTGGAACTAGGGATTGGGGGGAGGGTTGTCGGCGCTGGCGGAGTCCTTTTTTTCATTTCTTTTTTGCAACCGCCCACCCCCGAGCGGAAATGCAACTCAGCACACCCAAGCGCAAACCGCAAGACATATAATGTGACCGCAACTGGGGGTTGGGGGAGGGTTGTTGGCGCTGGCGAAGTCTTTTTTTTTCTTTTCTTTTTTGCAACCGCCCCACCCCCGAACGCAAATGCAACTCAGCACACGCAAGCGCAACCTGCAAGACATATAATGTGACCTCAACCCGGGGGAGGGGGGAGGGTTGTCGGCTTCGATGAAATCGGTTCCATTTTTTAGGTTGTTTTGTTGTAGTTGCAACCGGTCCAACCTGAGCGCAACTGCAACTCAGCACACCCAAGCGCAACCGCAAGATATATAATGTCACCGCAACCGGGGGTCGGGTGGAGGGTGTCGGCGTTTCCATTTTTTATTTGTTTTTTTTGTTGTAGTTGCACCCGCCCCAACTCGAGCACAACTGCAACTCAGCACACCCAAGCGCAACACGCAAGACCTAAATATGACCACAACTAGGGAGTCGGATGTGACGCCCCGGCTTAATCGTGCACTAATCATACACGCAAATGCGCATGATCAAGCCTAAGGACTCACTTGACGATATCACAACACAACTCTAAAACATAAATAAAGTCATACAAGCTTAATATTACAAGCCAGGGCCTCGAGGGCTTGAATACATAGCTCGATGGCATACAAGCGTCAGCGGAAGCATCAGATATCTGAGTACAGATATATTACAGAGAGAGAGATAAGCCTTCACAGAGGCGGGGTAAAAATAAAAGCTACGATCGAAAGGCGTAGGCCTCCTGCCCTGGACCCTTCAATCCTACTCCTGGTCGTCAGGTGGCACCTCGTAGTAGTAGTACTCGCCAGGCGGGTAGTAGTAGTGGTCGTCGACTGGGGCATCAGACTCAGGGGCTCCGTCGTCTGGTGGCACCAGAAGAAATATGGGGGAAAAAGAAAATAAAGCAAACGTGAGTACTCATCCGAAGTACTCAGCAAGCAAGGATCTACACTACGTATGCAACATTTTCAAGGGAATGGCTATATAAGTGGACTGGGCTGCAGAAATATCAGAATAGAGGGGGAAAGCCTAGTCCTATCGAAGACTAGCATCTTCAACAATTTTCAACAGTCTTGCAGCATCAGAAGAGAACAGATGAACATAATGTAAAGTAGTAGCAGTAACATCATCAACCTCAACCTGAGATCCTTTCTTGACCCCCCGCGAGAAAGCAATCCCAGAGCCGTACTATCCAGTTATCTTCACATGTTATAGTTGTACCGAACGGGATACAACTCCGAGTGTCCGTTACCGTAGGACAGGCTATCGATAGAAGTTTCTTCCCTGCAGGGGTGCACCAACTTACCCACCACGCTCGCTTAACTCCGGCCGGACACACTTTCTGGGTCATGCCCGGCCTCGGCTAAGCAACACGCCGCAACCCGACCGAATACTTAACAGAGAGGTCAGCACGCCGGACTAACCTATGCCCCCAGGGGTCTCGGGCCATCGCCCCGGACGCTCCTGCACGTTGCGTACGCGGCTGAAAGCAGACCTAGCAACCCCTTATACAAGCGCGGTTGCGTTCCCAGTCCAATTCAGCGCGCGCCGCTCAGTTGCTGACGTCTATTAAGCTCCGGCTGAAGTATACGACGCAGAACGCCCATACTATGCCCACGTGATGGTTAGTGCTATCGGGCCAGAGGCCCCTCGGATCAAATATCCAAACCGTAGTGTCCTAGTGGCTTGCGGTAACGAGCAGAGACTCACGAAAGATGTGACCCCGTCGCCCCGTCTCGAGGACTTGCTGCAAGGGCTAAGAATGCCCGGCCGCGCCTCGTGGAATATCTCACGGGTATCTATCCATCACTCGCGGGTACCCCTCAGGGTCGACCCGCCTTCTCAAGTATCAGTATCATCCGTTAAGTAAGGTAACCGTGGGGCTACCATATCAAAGGGAATCCTGAGGAATCACCCTCGATGGAATTCCCGCTCGATGTTGTCGTCAAGGTGAACGAAGGAGGAATCACCCTCGAGGTCCACGCTTGAGGTGTTGCACGACGGCGTTGGTGTCGGGGGTGGTGTAGGAGGAATCACCCTCGCTTACCACGACCGGACAACTAACCTACAAGGTCATCATCGGAAGTGCTGACGAGGTATCACCCTCGGCACTTGATGGTATCCCAGTAGTGTCGAGCATTTAAGGAGGAAGTATCGTGCGGTGTTGGGGTCTGATCTTCGATCCCGATGATCGGGTCTTCTGATATCCAGCAGGGCAGTCGGGATCAAGTGGGGGTCTCTGTCGTGTCTCTACCCAGTTATAACAAGTAGTCTAGGATAACCAGAAAGGTAACAAGGCAGGTTACAATAAACAGGATATGCAGCAGATATAGGAAAACAGTAGCAGTAGAAATTCTAATGCAAGCAATAGAGAGAAGAGAATAGGCGATATAGGCATGCTCAAAATGGGGGTGCTTGCCTGTCTGCTCTGGGGCAAGGGCAAGGTCTTCAGGGGTGTCGTCGGGGACGTAGTCGTACTCCGGAGCTGCCTCTGCCTCGGGAGCTACGTTTGCCTCGGGATCTACCGAGAGAGAAGAGGGGGAGGAAACAGGTAAACAATATGCAAACATATGCCACACAGTGCGTGCTATGCTACGATGCATTGCAGAGGTGCCTAAAAATGCATCTAAGTCATTTTAGATATTTTAGAATTATTCTGGGACTTATTTACCGAAGTGTGTGCACTATTCATCTGCCGGATACGGGTCCGGAGTTACGAGTTCTTCTACGTAGGGGGTTCTGATGAAGAAACAGACGGCACGATCAGACTCGGCTCGTCGTTCTGAGCAACTTTCATGTTTTAACTTTTTCGATCTGAGCTATGGTTTAAAAGTTATGAATTTTTAAAGATTATTTGAATTTCTGGATTTTATTTAATTTAACAAAAAAAATGAATTATGACGTCAGCATGATGTCATGCTAACATCAGCAAGTCAACAGCGGCTGACCAGAGTCAAATATGACATGTGGGTCCAGTGGGACCCACATGTCAGTCTCTGTTAAGACTAACAGTGGATTATTTCAGTTAACAGAGTGATTAGAGGGGTGGACCCCACATGTCAGTGAGACATTAGGCTAAAAAATCAGTTTATATTTATTTAAATGTTTTTCTTAATCTAAAAGTGGTGGGGCCCGCGTGTCAGCCTCACCGGGGTGCCCAGTCAGCAGTTGACTGGGTCAACCCAGTCAACTTGGGCCCCACGGGCCCGCAGGCAGCCACACTGAGGTGGGACCCGGCCTTGCCACATCGACGGCGACCGGCGGCTCGACGCCGGCGACCTCCAGACGCGGCGGAGGGGCGCGGCCGGCGTCGGAAATCCGCTACAATGCACCAAAAAGCATGGGGCTGGTCGCGTTCGAGAGCTGGCGCTCGCGCGCATCGCGTGGTGCACAAAGTGTCGCCGGAGGTGACCTAAAACGACGGCGGTGTCCAGTCTTGCGGCGGCCGGAGTTCGGGAGCTCGGGGCTGCAGCGTTCGGAGGCACGGGAAAGCACGGGCTCAAGCTCGTCGGGCTCCTGGGAGTACCAGGAGCTCAACGGTGACCTTGGGCGACGATGACGAGGGCCATATTGACGGCCCTGAGCTCACCGGCGGCGATCAGAGCACGGGCTCGAGGGCAACTAGCGACGGCGCGCGCAGAGACGGACGCAGGGGAGCGGAGGACGGGGTAGGTCACCGTGCGGCACACCGAAGGCCCTCGGAGGTTTAGTAGCAGCAGACAGCGCCGGGGACGGAAGGGGATCGCCGGCGACCGAGGAAGAAAACGACGTCGAGGCGCTCGGTGCAGGCGATCCGGACTCCTCCAAGCGGCACCGGGCGACGCGGCAGTCGATGAGGAAGACGAAGCACACGGCGGAGCTTCGATCTGGGCTCGGTGGCCGTGAGGACAAACGGGGACGGCGGCGGTGGCGTTCTGCCGCAGTGGATCTGAGGGGGAAGAAGGAGGGAGGGGGCGAAGCTGGCGACGGAGAGAGAGGAGAGTGAAGGGGAGACCAGGGGGGAAACGGCTCGGCTCCTCCTTATCCTCTCCCACGCCCTGTAGCGTCGGTGGAGCGGCGGCGTGTCGACGCCTCGCCGGCGCGCGGGCGCTCGACCAGGGAGAAGACGACAGCGCGAGAGAGAGAGAGATTTTGGGCCGTTGGGCTGGGCTTCCAGGCACTGTGCACTTAGACTAGTGCACAGTGGCCGCTGCTGGTTCTTTTCCTTTTTGGTTTTTTTTTTCTTTATTTCATTTCTGTTCTGTAATATTTAGACCACTTTTGCTATTTGGTAAAATATGAGTCTAGACCCAAATATTACAGTGCAATATTCCTGGTTAACTAAAATTGGTTTGGGTGAATTTGGACTCCATTTGGATTTGAAATGAATTTAAATGGATTTATATATTATGTTTTGGTACTGTTTCAAATTGTTTGAGCCATTTACCCAACTCCAACTTTATTGTTGATGATTTTACCAATGTCCTTGAATTATTTGCCATCCAATGAACATTTTCCCTTCAGTGTTTGAACAAATTCATATTTCACTTTGGAATTTAAATTGATTTTCAAATTTGAATTTGAATTGGATACTTAACCCAAATGACTTGGCACTGCAAATGATGATGACTTCGCAAGATTAACAGAGTGTCACAGAGCCTATTACAAGGGGTGTTACATCGGAGGGAAGGTGTATGCGTCGGTGAAGTCTTTTTGTTTTGTTTTGTAGTTGCAACCGCCCCAACCCGAGCACAATTGAAACTCAGCACAATCAAGCGCAACCACAAGACGTATAATGTCACCGCAACCGGTGATCAGGGGGAAGGTGTCAGCGTCGGCGAAGTTTTTTTTGTTTTGTAGTTGCAACCGCCCCAACCCGAGCGCAGTTGCAACTCAGCACACCCAAGCGCAACCGCAGGACATATAATGTGACTGCAACTAGGGTTCGGAGAGGAGGGTTGTCGGCGCCTATGAAATCGGTTCCATTTTCTTGTTAGGTTTTTTGTTGTAGTTGCAACCGCTCCAACCTGAGCGCAACTACAACTCAGCACACCCAAGCGCAACCGCTGGACATATAATGTGACCGCAACCGGGGGTCAGGGGAAGGGTTGTCGACGCTGGCGAAGTCTTTTTTTTTCTCTTTTGCAACCGCCCCAGCTCCAAGCGCAATTGCAAGTCAGCACACCGAAGTGCAACCGATGAAATCAATTCCATTTTTTTTCTTTTTTTAGGTTTTTTTGGTTGTAGTTGCAACTGATCCAACCCGAGCGCAATTGCAACTCAGCACACCCAAGCATAACTGCACGACATATAATGTGACCGCAACTGGGGGTCGGAGGGAGGGTTGTCGACGCTAGTCGGGGAGGGGGGGGGGGTAGTCGGCGCCTATGAAATCGGTTCCATTTTTATTATCTTTTGGTTTTTTTTTGTAGTTGCAACCGTTCAACCCGAGCGCAGATGCAACTCAGCACACCTCAAGTGCAACCGCAAGACGTATAATGTCACCGCAATCGGTGAACTAGGGGAGGGTTGTCGACGCTGGTGAAGTATTTTTTTTTTCATTCATTTTGGTTGTAGTTGCAACTGGTCCAACCCGAGCGCAATTGCAACTTAGCACACCCAAGCGCAACTGCAGGACATATAATGTGACCGCAACCGGAGGTCGGGGGGAGGGTGTCGGCTTTCCATTTTTATTTAGTTTTTTTGTTGTAGTTGCACCCGCCCCGACCCGAGTGCAATTGCAACTCAGCACAACCAACGCACCGTAACCGGGAGTCGGAGGGAAGGTATCAGCGTCAGCGAAGTCTTTTTTTTTTTGTAGTTGCAACCACCCCAACCCGAGCGCTATTGCAAGTCAGCACAACCAAGCGCAACCGCAAGACGTATAATGTCATCGCAACCGGTGATCAGGGGGAAGGTGTCAGCGTCGGCGAAGTCTTTATTTTTTTGGTTTGTAGTTGCAACCGCCCAAACCCGAGTGCAATTGCAACTTAGCCCAACCAAGCACAACCGCAACAGGTATAATGTCACTGCAACCGGGGTTTGGGGGAGGGTTTTCGACGCTAAGGAAATCTTTTGTTGTTGTTGTTGTAGTTGCAACCGCTCCAACCCGAGCGCAACTGCAACTCAACACACCCAAGCACAACCGCAGGACATATAATGTGACCGCAACCGGGGGGTTGGGGAGAGGGTGTCGGCTTTCCATTTTTTATTTAGTTTTTTATGTTGTAGTTGCACCCGCCCCAACCTGAGCGCAACTGCAACTCAGCACACCCAAGCGCAACCCGCAAGACCTAAATATGACCGCAACCGGGGAGTCGGAGGGAAGGTGTCAGTGTTGGCAAAGTTTTTTTTTCTTTTTGTTGGTAGTTGCAACCGCCCCAACCCGAGCGCAATTGCAACTCAGCACAACCAAGCGCAACTGCAAGACGTATATTTTTTCCCACAACCGGTGATCGGGGGGGGAGGGGGTGACAGCGTCGGCGAAGTCTCTTTTTTTGTAGTTGCAACCGCTCTAACCCGAGCGCAATTGCAACTCAGCATAACCAAGCGCAACCGCAACACGTATAATGTCATTGCAACCGGGGGTTGGGGGGAGGGTTGTCGACGCTGAGGAAATCTTTTCTTTTGTTGTAGTTGCAACCACTACAACCCGAGCGCAGCTGCAACTCAACACACCTAAGCGCAACCGCAGGACGTATAATGTGACCGCAACCAAGGGGGGAGGGGGGAGGGTGTCGGCTTTCCATTTTTTATTTAGTTTTTTTTTGTTGTAGTTGCACCCGCCCCAACCTGAGCGGAACTGCAACTCAGCACACCCAAGCGCAACCCGCAAGACCTAAATATGACCGCAACCGGGGAGTCGGAGGGAAGGTGTCAGTGTTGGCAAAGTTTTTTTTCTTTTTGTTTGTAGTTGCAACCGCCCCAACCCGAGCGCAATTGCAACTCAGCACAACCAAGCGCAACTGCAAGACGTATATTTTTTCCCACAACCGGTGATCGGGGGGGGGGGGGGGTGGTGGGGTGACAGCGTCGAAGTCTCTTTTTTTGTAGTTGCAACCGCTCTAACCCGAGCGCAATTGCAACTCACGATAACCAAGCGCAACCGCAACACGTATAATGTCATTGCAACCGGGGTTGGGGGAGGGGTTGTCGACGCTGAGGAAATCTTTTCTTTGTTGTAGTTGCAACCACTACAACCCAGCGCAGCTGCAACTCAACACACCTAGCCAAAACCGCATGACTTATAATGTGACCGCAACCAAGGGGGAGGGGGGAGGGTGTCGGCTTTCCATTTTTTATTTAGTTTTTTTTTGTTGTAGTTGCACCCGCCCCAACCTGAGCGGAACTGCAACTCAGCACACGCAAGAGCAACCGGCAAGACCTAAATATGACCGCAACCGGGGAGTCGGTGGGAAGGTGTCAGCGTCGGTGAAGTCTTTTTTTTTTGTACTTGCAACAAAACCCGAGTGCAATTGCAACTCAGCACAATCAAGCGCAACCACAAGACGTATAATGTCACCGCAACCGGTGATCGGGGGGAAGGTGTTAGCGTCGGCGAAGTCTTTTTTTGTTTTGTTTGTAGTTGCAACCGCCCCAACCCGAGCACAATTGCAACCCAAATACTTGGTGCACTTTTTTGATACATGACATTAAAAAAAAACATGCTGAACATGTTTATGTGATAAACATTTTTATGTAGGTACATAATTTTTTATATTTTCCTTAGTATATTTTTCTTTTTTTCAGCCGTTTAACATTTTCTTTTTAGACAATTTTTTTAATTTTTTTTAATAATGTGCGGCATAAAACAACGCACGGCCCATGGCAGAGGCTCCTCCTAGCGATTGTTGTTGAACAGAAAAAAAAAACCAAAAGCTACAACAGGAAACCCTCTCAAAACCAGTGTACGGGCCTAGCTGCTCCGTGCTTCGAGGCCCCCCCTCGTCAACAAGAAGAAACGAAACGAAAGAGCTTTTGCTGTTGTATATACACTGGCCAAAAAAAACTAAAACAGGCCCACAAGGCCACAACCCACAGACAACCCAAAAGAAGACAACAAACAACAGCTCACCGGAAGGCACAACGGTCAGCCCACCAGCATTGGCCCATTTTCCGGGTTTAAAATCAATTCTGTGTCGGCCTGAAACAAACAACAATGTCGTATATACGTCAGCTGAATGAGACCAAATTAAATCTCATCCAAATGAGTTCTAGACAAATATTACATGTTATATTAGGTAGTATGATGTACCATAAAATCCTCTGTTTCCCACGCAGGCAAGCCAAATGGTAGTATATACTTGTGGCAACATTAAACCGAAGCTATTCTCTTATTCTATAGCTATATTCATTAGGATGGTCAATTTTATTTCTCGGAAAGTAACGACTAGATACAATCTAATTTGTTGCAGTTCTAGATCCTAAAGTGTCATATTTTGCCTGAAGGACCCTAACAATGTCATGCCTCTGTTTATCCCTTTATTCATCAAAGAAACAAGCAACATTACACACAACAGATTGTATTCTTGCCTAATAAAATTTCTCTTTTGTCAAATACATGGAGCTTCTATTCACAGTGTCTCTCCAATCTCCCCTCTCTCTCTCTTCAGTTTCTCTCTCCTCAAAACTGAAAAGGCAGGAGCAGCAGCAGCGCCGGCGCAACAGCTGCATCCCTCCCATCTCCCCCGCCGCCTGCTTACCGTGCTGACCTCGCCCTCGCCCTCGCCGTGCGGCCGCGCATCACTCTGCTCCGCCGTCTGCCTGGCTCGGACGGGCGCCGTTGAAGTGCGCCGCCGCGGTGTGAGGTGCCGCTCGGTGCCGAGTTGGCGTGTCGAGCCCAGCGGAGCTCCGTGCTCGCCCACCGCGCACACGCCCGCGCGCGCTCGCCCGCAACGACCTCCGCCTGCTTGGACCATCGACGCTCAGGGGCGCGGGGACGGACTCGAGCGAGGCGAGCGGGAGCGCGTGCGAGGCCAGCGCACCTCCACTCGGCACTGCGGGGCTCCCTCCGGTGCGAGGCGTGTGACCGCAACGCGCCGGGTCCCATGGAGGACGACGATGAGCCGTCGATGGCAGAGCTTGCATTGAGATAATAAGAGAACAACAATGCAGTAAGTACGGCTTTTACCCACCTCGGGGCTCTGAACTTCGGGACATCATGCGTCTTTGACTTCGCTTTTCTTCATCTACGCTTACGAGTTCGTGGTCACCATCCTTGCGTCGCCCCTGATCCTACTAAATCCACTACATATACCGCATTATACGCGATTTTCGTGCATCGGCAATTAGCGCCCACTATGGGGCGGTACACTAATCTCGTTTCAACGATCTTGTCTCCAATGTCATCAACAATGGTTTAGACTCAGCGCATCAGGAGGATGTCACAAGTCAGAAAGCCCGCACTCTCAAAAAAAAAGAAAAAAGAAAGAAAGCCCGCGTCCGGTCTCAACAACGACATAGGCCAAATATGAAGCTGGTGAGTGCACGTGTACATAAGCATAGATCTGGCAAGGGTTTCCTTTATATTCCGGTCACATGGTTAGTTTCTACCCTAGCAGAGTCACTGATTTTATACCAGGAAGAAAAACGGAAAACCATTTTGGCTCCCGGGTCCGGATGCTCCTGCTATCTGGATCACCCAGCTGCATCGCGATGCGCGTCCGCTCCTGTATTTTGTCTCGTATTCGGTGGACAGAATTCCATGCCTGGCCCACGGAACAAGATTTATTATATACGGACGCCCATTACCCCACGCGGTGGTACAGACGGATGCACGGGCGGTACAGACGGGCAGGGGTAGCGGCCATGGAGTCGTCGTCGTCGAACACCCACCGGAGGGCTGCCCAGGAGATGCTCCAGATTATTATCCTAGACTCCGCATCGGCTCAGGGCAGTACCCACCACCCCACTCAACCCCAACCTCCCCAACCACCAGCTCCAGATCCAGGTCTACCAAGCCATCCCCGCTGCTGCTCATACTCCGGCGGCTTCGGGAGCCGCATCCCTCATCACGCGTCGCCTGTTGAAGGTAATAGCCGCCACCCTCACCCTCCGCCCTCCCCCCTCCCCAACCCTTCAGGCCTCACTCCGCCATCCTGGCTCGGGCGCCTGCCTGGGAGCTAGCTCCCCGCGCATCAAGATGGCAATGGGGCCCCGATACCCGCGTCCCCGCGGGTTTTCACCTTATTAGGGGATGGAGATGGGCATCTTTCGATCCCCGCAGGGCTGCTGGTGGGTACATTATAAAATCCGGAATGTTTCGCGGGTTTAAACCCGTTTCAATAGTACCCGAACCCGAAACCCGACAATACCCGTCAAAATACCTTTTTTTAGCATGCACTGATCCATCTTGTGGCCATACGCTACAAAACCGGCCAAGCGGCCCAAAGCCACAGCGCCCGAACGGCCGAGCCCCTAGCATCGAGGCCCTCGAGTACAAACCAACCCCTCGCTCGGTCGCTCTGGCAATGTCGCTCGCTCCTCAAGTCTCTCTCCCGCACAACACAACACCTAAACCTAAACCTAGGCCCCCCAGCAGCTGAAATGGTCGCACAGCGCAAGTTTTGCTGCTGAAATATGCTCTTTTTGCAGCTGAAATGCTATTCTTTGTTGCTACTATTTATCTTATGTTGCTGCTGCTGAAATATACTAGGTTTGTTGCTTACATATGCTGATTTTTGCTGCTGTAATATGCTCCTATTTTTCTTTCAAATGCTGCTGTTTTCATTGACTGCTCGCGGGGGCGGGTTTCCCGTGGGTTTAGAAAACCCGACGGGTATAGGGGACGGGCAAAAAGCTAGCCCCGCGCATGGTGATGAGGACGGGGACGGGCTTGTGATTTTCTCGTGGGGATGGGTTTGGGCAAGCAAAACCCGGTGGGTTTCGTCCCCATTGCCATCTTGACCCTCGCACCACCTCCAAGCGCCCCCCGTCACTGCGTAGCCCTCCCCTTCCGTTTAGCACTTCTACACGATTTACCCCCGAGCAACCTTAATCACTGCTTCTTTCATTTTTTATGCCATAGGAAACCATGCCCGATTCAGATAGCGCCGATGATTTTTGCGATGGACAGAGCCGCAAACAAGAGGAAGCAGTCGATCTGATGCTCTCCCGACAAACATCACCTCTAGATGTTCTGTCAGGCATGCTGTGTCTGTTATTGATGGTTTCAGCGAGTACAAACAGTGGTTAGTCAAAGAAACATGTTTTGGGGGAATGCTTGAGCTGCCAATGATCCAGAAGATTAATCTCAAGCTCAGCGTTTGGACCATGAGCAAGGTGGACGTGCTTCGCCGCGCTATCGTTGTTAATGATAAAAAAGTGCCGCCGTTCAGGCCGTCCGATGTGGCCAAGGTTTCTGGAATCCCATGTGGAAATAGGGATGTCCGTGGCCCAGATGGCAACATCAACGAAGAGTCCATTTCATTTATAAAGAAAACACTTGGCATGGATCAATCTGCAGCACATAGCTTGCTTGTAGCTGAAGATTTTTTGAATAGGAACATAACTGAAGTGTCAAGCAAGTTGGAGAAAGATTGCTTCCAGATTGCTTTCGTGATGGGTCATGTGCTCGCGCCGTCGTGCAAACATGACTACAAGAGCATCGACTTCTGGGGTGCACTTGCTAGCACTGAAGAAATAGTGCAGTTTAACTGGTGCGAGTATGTGCTGCAGTGCTTGCTTGATGCAGTCACAAAGCTAAAGATTGATATAGAGAATGGTGTGACAACAGCTAACCTCACTGGCTGCCATCTGTTCCTGCAGGTTAGGACTGTTTTCTCTATTTCATCAAGCCCATAATCAAGTACCTTGGTTGTTAGATTTTCACTTTCTTATTACCTTTCTCATTTGTTGGTAACACTGTACAGGTATTCTTCCTCGACAACATTGATCTGGGTATATTCAATATGAAACATGATGTTCTTCCGATTGTGAAGGTAATAATTATCCAGCTTTGCTTTTATACACAGCGCTGTCCTCTTCCGATTGTGAAGCAGAATTGCTTGAGCCCCATCTGGTGTCACTGCCTGAGAAGCAGCTTGCAAGGTCAGTTACGGGAGATTGCCACAACACCCGCCAACCAAGCCCTTTTTCTTGATTTTTATGTCTTAACTATTGTAACGATATGCATCATCATGATGCAGAGGCCGGGGGCATGCCTCTATTTCCAAAAAAAAAAAAAACTATTGTAACGACCTTTCTCCATCAGGAATTGGATAATACAAATATTTCTAGAGATCCAGAACCAGTTCACCAGTGCTGACGTCGTGCACGCCATTGAGGCTTGCCAGGTTGTAATAACCATTAATTACCTTGTCTCATGAACTTCCTGTTTCCTTCCACCCACCAGAACACTTTCGCTGATGCATGATTGTTTCGCACCCCATCATTTTGATTTGCACTTTTATATCCCTGCAATCCTACGAGGCGGCTGGGTTTTGTCATGTGGGACATGCTATCGAGGGCTATCCACATCATTGACCCATCATCAGGACCAGTGGGGTGCACTGCAGAGCAGGAGGATTGTCACGAGCTCGCGCATATCATTGACCCATCATCAGGATCGGGCTGACTAGTGGGTCCAGCAGCTGTACAGTACCGAACAGACGCCGATGGCGCTTCCAGGGAGGGACGGACCCGCGCCAGCATGCCGTTAACGATGCATCCACGGACGCTGCCCGCCCGTCGTGTGACACCCCAAGTACAGGACCCCACATGCGTGTATTCCTCCTTATTCTGTACCCGTATTTCCAATTGAATAACGCTAGGCACACATCCCACAGCTAACATGGACGGTTCAGATATAGGGAGCACCTGTCCCCGCACCCCCCCCCCCCCCCCCCCCCCCCCCCCCCCCCCCCCCCCCCCCCCCCCCCCCGCGAAGAAAAATCAATAAGAGAAACATATGAGTGCTCCTATTCTCCGCCTTAAGCGGGGAATAGCAGGCAAATCGCCTCAATGGCAATTATATGGGTCGGCCCATTTAAGTTTCAGTCATTTTTTAATATATATATATATATATCCCAAAAAAAGTTTCTAGATATACAGATTTATATATAGCAAAAAATAAATGTTTAACTATTTGAAAAAAAATCATCGAGTGTTAAAAATATATTCATACTTTTAAAAGAAGTTTATGTATTTTTTTTAAATGTTCATGTATTTGGGAAAGGTTCTTGTTTTCGGAAAAAAAAAGTTCATACATTAAAAAAAAACAACTCACGTATTTTTTAAAATGTTCATGTATTAGGAAGAAGTAAAAGAAAGTGTAAACGGAAAAAAGGAAAAAATGTGCAGAAAACCCAAAAAGAAATTGCAAACAGAAAAAATATATAAGACAAACAGAAAATAAAAATTAACCAGAAATCAAAAAAATAAATCTAATGAAGACCAAAAGAAACCTAAACAAATATAAAAGAGAAACATGAAATCCGGCTAAAATTGGCGTAGGGGCCAGCCCATCATCACGCGTCCCAGCGTGAAATGGGGTCCTATTCTTCATAAGGCGTATAATAGAATTTGCCAAAACGAATGGAGTAGTCGGTAGCAAGTTTTGATGAGTTTTTATTCGTGGATGACACAGAATATGAAAATGCAAACATATAAATTTACATAGTCGAAGTGCATGTTTGGCACTTACAGAATCTGAACTTTCTAGAGCTGGTTTGTTCAAGAGTTCAGGATCAAGTCACAACCAACTACACTTTGCAAACATATAATAGTCGAAGTGCATAGTCACAACCAACTGCACTTTGTGAGTATGATGATAAAAACTCTCCAAAATGTCACTATTCTAACACAAATTCAGAAGCATCACCAAAGAATAAAAATGAGCACCGGATTGGTCTGAAAGTAACAACTCAGCAATCTCACGAGCTTGTTCCTCGGTGGGTTTCATACACCGTATGCAAAGAACTACCGACAATGTTGACTCCCTTGTACTGTGACACCTACTCCTCATTTCAGAATAGCCGTGCAAGCGTACAACAGAGAGTAATCACCTTTTACTTTTTTTCTCGAGAAATCGGCAGGAGCACTTCCTTTCATATAGAAGAAAAGAAGGTGTTACAAATATTTACACTAGGCTTTTTGAGATGAGGCAAAGCCGACTACTCGCGCAAAAGGAAACAACTAGATTTGTGCATGCGAATATCCTCGAGGGCTAGGTGAGCAACCTCGCGATACCTCATCCTCCTTCCAGTGAAGACCCTACGATTTCGTTCTTTCCAAACGTTCCAGAGCGAGTAAATCAAATTGCCGTTGCGCTTTGACTTCTTTGTATCCGAGTTGGTTTTGAGCAAGTCATCCCACCACCGGTTTATAGAGTTGTTAGGGTCAGGGGGACTCGGCTTGGGCATCCCTTCGGCGATATTAATCACTTTCCAAACCGCCTGCGAGAAGGGGCAGTCTCCACATAGGTGTGAGACCGTCTCAGGCGCACCCCAAACATTGTCGGCAGACTATATCATGCGGCCAACCTCGGATAGCCAAGCTTTCCGCCATGAGGATCCTACCACGCAGGACCAGCCAAGCGAAGAACTTACACTTGGGGGTGGCCCTGGCTTTCCATACCTTGTCAGGGCGAAAAGGCTGCAGGCGGCCGTTGAATTGCATCTGGTAGGCCGATTTGGTGGAGAATTCTCCGGAGTTGGTCCAGTACCAGCGGATGGAGTCGGGGCGGTTGGGGTCGGGGCCGGGCTCGTGGAGAAGCTGCCAAATATCGATGAATTCGCGGAGCTGGACATCGATGTTGAGACAAGCGATGGCAATTATTCACCTGTCACCTTCAAGGTCGTCATGCACGGTCCTGTTCTTTCTAGTTGCAATCTTGAAGAGCTAAGGAGCACGATAGCAAGGGACGGAATCCCGAATCCATATGTCCTTCTAGAAACTTGTACGTCTTCCATTGCCGATAGTGATCGTTGTGGAGGTTCAAAAAAGCGCTATGTCAGACTCATTGCAAGGGAGCTCAGTACCCACCCAAGGCTGGTAAGGGTCGGTCGACTTGAACCAAGTCCACCTTAGTCGAAGTTTGCATCCCTTCGGTTGTATTTTCTTGAAGGATCCTCACTACAAGAAATGTGTCAACTTTTGACCATCACTATTGGTCACTGAATGGTCATTGTTTTCCATTTGTGACCTTTTTGTGACAAAAAACAGATGGTCAAAAGCTGACCGTCTTAAACTGAAATTAACGACCTTTCTTCTGACATGGGAAAGGTCGTTGATCCTACGACCTTCTGTTTTGGTCGCTAGCTGTCTGCCCAGGCCACGTCGGATCCGACGTGGCTAGCTGACGTGGCAAAATTGCGACCAAGTGAAAAGGTCGTTGATTAGAATCAGCCCGGTTCATTTCGGTGTCTATATGGGCCGAGCCCAACAATTCAGCCCATTTAGTATATTTATTTCTATTAATTTTTGTCAGCTACATGGGCCAAGCCCAACTGGTCAGCCCGTCAATTTTTATGCACGTTTGGCCTTTCAAGAATATAGGTACAATTTTGTGCGGCCCATTTCTGGTTTACATTCAGCCTTTTTATACATTCAAATAATAATTCAATCCTGGAGTTGGTCCAGTACTCTTTTCAGCCCATTCACATATTCGTACAAATGATCCTCCTTTTCGACAAATTTTGCAAATAATTTCATATTTCAGCACTAAATATGTTTACATCACACGCCATAAAGCCCTACAAAATAGTATCACTTGTTCCTATACAAAACTATCAAATGATACATACAACAAAACAGAATACAGAAAATTTAGTTCAACAAAAATAAGTTTTCTTCCTCTTCCATCTTCCAGAACACACAACACCTGTGAAAATAAAGATGCCACAACAAAAATGGAAGGATCAGCCATTAGAAGCATATTGAATACAAGGGAAACAATCAAACTAAAGAAATGAAAGGCACGCACTGTGAAAATTTTGGCAGCACGAATATTTTTTATATTACCATAACAAACAGAAATGTAATCTGATTGCATAAGACATATGGCATTATCAACAAGACAAAGCAAAATTTATAGTGCCAGCTCGGGAATAAGACAAAGCAAAATTTATAAATCTATAGCATCACACACGAGGTCTAAATTTATACTATGTTCCTTTAGAAGCAAGAGGTGGTTCATGTCTAGCTTGTATTGCAGATAACTAGTACATTTTCACACAAAAAATAGGAGCGACATATGTTTTAATGATCAACTCTAGTGTTTGCAGTATTTATTCACAGCATGTAAGAATACTTTGATTAACAGACTAATCAACCATCAACTAACACTTCACAGTACCAACTAACACTTCACAGTACCAAAAAAATGGGGTGGCGCTCACCACTTCAGATGTGCAGCAGCCATGAGGGCTTCTTCCTGTTCCACCTGCAGCAGCAGCAGTGGCCGCAACTTCTACAGATCTGAGACAAGCCCTTGGTGGTCAAGATGTACCGGGCGTGGATCAAACCGTAAAGCATCCCCGCAGACGCCACA
The DNA here is from genome assembly GCA_011799875.1 of Thinopyrum elongatum. Classification (NCBI taxonomy): domain Eukaryota; kingdom Viridiplantae; phylum Streptophyta; class Magnoliopsida; order Poales; family Poaceae; genus Thinopyrum; species Thinopyrum elongatum. Next base: position 1,465,120 of record CM022303.1, on the reverse strand, counting down.
ATCAGCTCATTCTGGTCATCGGCGAACATACCCCCTGCGTATGTAGACACACACCCAGACAAACGAAGCATTAACTTGTGAGGATCAGACAAACAAAGCATTCACGCTAATGATTAACTTATAAGCCCAGCCACCCTCAATCCTCACTGGGTTCACTTCTTGTGCACCCTGCAGTCTGGGGAATTTGGCTGCAAGGGGGACAGCGGCTGCCTCGATGCGTCTGTGTTGTTGAAATCGATGGCCAGGCCGACCGGGCTCGTGTCCTTCAGGCTCGACGACTTGCGCTTCTGCTGCAGCACCAAGAATGACATTGTTAATGTAGTCAAGGTAGCTAGACAGTAGGGTAATTCAGGTTTCGACTAACAGTTGTACTGCCTGTGCTGTGTGTGTACTAGATTAAATTAAATCAGTAAACACTTGAGCTTTTGTGGTTGGGTTGGTTGGTGCTTTTACCTTCGTGGAATTGCTGGCAGAGTGCTTCCTTTCGGACCGATGTTTCTGCTCCTTCTCCAGTAAGCACAACAGCCTCTTGTTGGCTTCCTCAAGAGCTCTGTTCTCCTCGAATAACAACTTAACCTTGAATGAAACACACAAAAGAAACTTCAAACTGTCAGGGCTACGTTAGTGTTGCATGAAGCAATGTTCACTGAGAGGGCGATAAGTTGCAGGTACAGAACATAGGTGTTGCAAGTACAAGAGTGAGATAACATGTTACCTCCTCCTCTGCTTTTTTTAGGTTGGTCTTGAGTATCTCCTTGTCCCTCTGCAGCGCTTGCACTTGTTCAGTAAGCTGCGCGTGAGTAAGATGAATGTTGGCGGATCAGGTTGGTTAAACAGCACTGCACTAGTAATTATACAAAGCAGCCACTGCAGTAGCATACAGGAGTATCATGCAAGCAAGCAGAGTGTTCAATGATGGTGATGGAGCTCTACAGTTGATCCAACACCAAATCACCTGATTGATGGTGATGGAGCTCTACTACAGTTGCTAGACCAAAAACAAACAATGTAACAAGACCAACTAGTCAAACTGAATATGCATCAAGTGATTAAAATCCGTGGAAGATATAATTAGTCATCAACTGACGCAACTAACTAATTTTCCTTTCCCAATGGCAGAGCACACAAGAGCAGACAGTAAATCATATCCAGAATGTAGCAATCAGTGGATAACAGGAGCCATCAAGCATGAAATCAACTGATAATATGAGTGAGGAAAGGGAGACGGGGTGTGGTGATGTTACTGACGTCGGGAACGTCCCTGAGGTGCTTGCGTAGGTCGTCGCTCTCCCTGGTGAGCGCGTCGCAGGACTCCATGGCGCGCTCGAGGTCGCGCTCGTAAAGGCCGCACTCCTTCTCGAGCCTAGCGGCGTGGGCGGCGAGCTGGTCGCGCGCGGCCGCCATGGCCTCCTTCTCCTCCACGCAGCGCCGGATCCCCTCCGCGTTCATCGCGGAATCCCTCTGCACGGGCCGTTTCGATCCGTCAGGGCGGACCACAACGGAATGGACGGGGAATTGGGGAAGGGGGGAAAGGGACTGACCCTGAGGAGGTCAATGCGACGGGCGGCAGCGTGGAGGTCCTCCTCGAGCGCGAAGACGTGGTCCTGGAGGCGGCGGCGCAGGTCCTAGGAGACGGCGAGGTTGAGGCGGAGCGAGCGGTCGGGCACGGCGAGGCAGGGGGCAGACTTGGTCGGGCGGAGCACCCCGCCCACGCCGCCGGCAAGCCACTGGTCCAGCTGGTGGTGGTGCTGCATGATGGCGGCGCCCTGGACCGGATCCGGTGCTGCACCTCTAGCCCGCGGATCCAGAGCTCGGTCGCCCTGGCTGCGCCGCGGGCTAGGGTTTCGGGCGCTTGGGAAAGAACGAAAAGGTGGGGGGCGCCGGCGATGGTGGGGTAGAGGAGAGGGTGGGGGTCTTCGGCGGTCTCGGATGAGGTGAGGGGCGCGCACAGGCGGCAGAGGGGTGTGCGGCGCAGGGGAGGGGAGAAAGGAAGGAGAATAGAGCGATGGAAAATGTGCACGACGACTCAGGAGAGCTAGGGTTTCGGCTTAGGTGGGCTTCGGGTGAGGACATCCGTTGGATCCGGGAGCATCCGACGGTGTTCCATCCACGATCCACGTGAAACGCCCACGGACCAATCAAAATGCAATACACGCGTACGATGTCATGACCATCTAAATTGGTCGTAGTTAACTAAAAAAATGGTCGTAGTTGACTAAAACTTTATTTTCCATTTTTCAAGTGCTTAAAATGAGTTTTTTTGTGAAGGACCTACAATATATTTATTGCAAAATTGGATCAAATCAATTTTCTAAAATACTAGGCCATATTTAATGCACAATTGACCAAATGGTTGTGTATCAAAAGTTTTTATCCACCTCTCGTGAAAAAGACAAATTTCCGCCGATTCAGTAGGAAGCGGGTCAAATTTGAACTGCAGCTGCCTCATAGTTTGCTATATATTTTTCCTAAAAATCATTTTTAGGTACAAAAGTATCTATTTAATTAGATAAACACCAAAAGTTTTCCAAGATTCAACCAGTAGCTCAGAACGGTCATGCCCGCCGTTTTGACCGCATTTTGAAACGGGCATGAAAAAATTAAAAAAAATTAAAAAATTGGGAAACCTTCGCATTGTGTCATTATATGTGGCCAAGTTCCCAGGAAAAATAATAAACTTGTAATATGGCAATTATTTTAAAAAAATGTTCTCAGAAACGAGCTATCATGTGTGGAGATCAATGGCTTTCAAGCCAAATGATCAATCTTATGGCCACATTCATGGCATAGTTTGTTCAAATGATCTCATATTGTGCACAAGGGTGCATATTGAAATGACAAACAATGTTGCCTAAGAAAGTTTTCATTTCTTTGGACGAAAAAATCATTTTCCATTTTTCGAGCACCCAAAATAAGTTTTTTTTGTGAAGAACCTACCAAATAATTGTTGCAAAATTGGACAAAATTAATTTTCTAAAATATTAGGCCATATTTAATGCACAATTGACCAAATGGTTGGGTATCAAAAGTTTTTATCCACCTCTCGTGAAAAAGACAAATTTCCGCCGATTCAGTAGGAAGCGGGTCAAATTTGAACTGCAGCTGCCTCATCGTTTGCTATTTATTTTTCCCAAAAATCATTTTTAGGTACAAAAGTATCAATTTAATCAGAGAAACACCAAAAGTTATCCAAGATTCAACCAGTAGCTCAGAATGGTCATGCCCGCCGTTTTGACCACATTTTGAAACGGGCATGAAAAAATCAAAAAATTGGGAAACCGTCGCATTGTGTTATTATATGTGGTCAAGTTCCCAGGAAAAATAATAAACTTGTAATACGACAATTATTTTTAAAAAGTGTTCTCAGAAACGAGCTATCATGTGTGGAGATCAATGGCTTTCAAGCCAAATGATCAATCTTATGGCCACAATCATGGCATAGTTTGTTCAAATGGTCTCATATTGTGTACAAGGGTGCATATTGGAATGGCAAACAATGTTGCCTAAGGAAGTTTTCAGTTTCTTTGGACGAAAAAAATCATTTTTCATTTTTCGAGCGCCCAAAATGAGTTTTTTTTTGTGAAGAACCTACCAAATAATTGTTGCAAAATTGGACCAAATCAATTTTATAAAATACTAGGCCATATTTAATGCACAATTGACCAAATGGTTGGGTATCAAAAGATTGTATCCACCTCTCGTGAAAAAGACAAATTTACGCCGATTTAGCAGGAAGCGGGTCAAATTTGAACTGCAGCTGCCTCATAGTTTGCTATTTATTTTTCCCAAAAATCATTTTTAGGTACAAAAGTATCTATTTAATCAGAGAAACACCATATTTTTTCCAAGATTCAACCACTAGCTAGGAACGGTCATGCCCGCCGTTTTGACCACATTTTGAAATGGGCATGAAAAATTCAAAAAAAATAAAAAATTGAGAAACATTCGCATTGTGTCATTATATATGGCCAAGTTCCCAGGAAAAATAATAAACTTGTAATACAGCAATTATTTTAAAAAAAATGTTCTCAGAAATGAGCTATCACGTGTGGAGATCTATGACTTTCAAGCCAAATGATCAATTTTATGGCCATATTCATGGCATAGTTTGTTCAAATGATCTCATATAGTGCACAAGGGTGCATCTTGCAATGACGAACAATGTTGCCTAAGGGAGTTTTTATTTTCTTTGGACAAAAAATCAATTTTTCATTTTTTTAGTGCCCAAAATGAGGGTTTTTTGTGAAGAATCAACCATATATTTGTTGCAAAATTGGACCAAATAAAATTTCTAAAATACTAGGCCATATTTAATGTACAATTGACCAAATGGTTGGATGTAAAAAGTTTTTGATCCATCTCTCGTGAAAAAGACAAATGTCTGCATATTCATTTTCCATTTTTCGAGTTCCCAAAATGAGTTTTTTTGTGAAGAACCTAACAAATATTTGTTGTAAAAAAATTCTCTATTTTTCAAGAATATTAGACCACATTTTATGAACAAATTTGTGTACACTAGAAACATTTTTTATAGATATTAAACGGTTTTTAGTTACATAAGTAAAATTTTCAATAAATATTTGATGTCTAATATTTTGAACACATGTCTACATTTTTTAAGACACATTGTACATTGTTTATATATGTTTAACTTTTTTCAAATACATGATTAACATATTTTCATATATCCAACAAAAAAACATATTTTCATACATACGTTTTGATGTCTATATTTGTTTTTACACATTGTACATTTTTGTACAATAAAACATTGTTGATATTGGTTAGAAAAATTTAAATACATGATTAACATTTTTAGAAAATCTGTTTGTGATCTACTTTTCCATATATATATATATATTGTAAAATTTCCATATATACGTACTAATGACTATTTTTGCATACACATGAAACTTTTTTTATACTATCTAATATTATTTAGATTATCATTTATTATATGCATGAAACTTTTCAAATACACACATTTAGTTTTTTAAACACATGATTACATTTTTTGAAATACGTATTAACATTAATATTTTTTTGAATTACACGTTTAGTTTTCTCATTGCTAAACCATATAGCAAGATTCACGAAGGAGTTAATTATTTTCCTATTCTTATAATTTTATATTGTTTAATTGGTTTCGAGATTTTTCTATGAGGAAAAACCTTTTTAGAGTTGTACAATGAAAAACCTGTTTTTTAGACAATAATGAAAACTTTTTTTTTTAGATAACTGACCATCCTTACCAAATGGTAATAATGAAAAACTTGTTATTTTCCCATTTTCGTTGGGCCGAATATATGTTTTTTTTAGTAATATGAGGGCATCCCACATTTCTTCCTGGATGGACCGAGGCCTACATGGCACACGATTTTCTTTTTTAAAAAGAGGTGGCCTCGGTGCCTACCTTGAGTGACACCTTAAGTACCAATGCATCCACGTTCACAACCTCATGACCATTTATATTGGTCGTAATCAGGTAGAAATAAGGTCGTCGACCACTCTAGTCTGCTTTATGACCATTTGGTGTAAGGCAATTTCAGAGTTTGAGCCCTTCCAAGCGAAATGGCCGTGGATTTACGACCAATTCAGCCGGGGTCACTGAGAGAAGGTCACAAGTTGACATATTTCTTGTAGTGCCTTGATATGCCAGAGTCTCCAACTCGTGCGCTCATATCTTCAGCAAGAAGAATGTTGCTTGGCTTAAGATCGCAATGGATTACCATTGGCTGATAGTAGTTGTGCAGATATTCTACTGCGTCCACAATATTAACAGCAATATCAAGCCTCGGGGCAAGGCTGAGTGTGTTGTTCATAGTGGGCTCTTGAGATTTTGGATGAAGCCAACCATCCAAGTTACCATTGGGCATGAACTCAAAAACCAATGCCTTGAACCCTTGACCTTGGTGGTTGACACTCGAATAATAAGTAATGATCTTAATGAGGCAGCGGTGTCGTATCCTTCTCATGGCCTCACATTCAGCCTCAAAACTCTAGGAATACCTAGATTGACCAAGGTTAAACATCTTGATAGCCAATGTTCCTTCTTCAGTGTCCAAAACACACTTATAAATCGCACCATAACTTCCTCTCTTGAGCAAGTTGACTTCTGAAAATCCATTAGTTCCTCTAATAATGCATGGTAGGGGATTCTCTTGTAATGGTCATGAACAATTGAATTTCGTGCTAATGTCTTCTGGCTTGGTTTGAGCTTCTTGCAAAGAAACCAAACAAGAATAACTAAAAGTGAGAACAAGATTGCTCTAGTTGTCGCTAGAGAAATTACAAGAGACTTTGGCATCGTTTTTTTGTTCTTGCATATGGAGCATGAAGCCAAATCAAGTTGAGGTGTACCACCACACAATTTGACATTCCCAGCAACCCCTATGTAAGTGATGCCTCTAAAAACACCTTCACTTGGCACCTCACCTTGCAAATTGTTGAAGGACACATCCAATTTGGTCAATGATGTCAAATTATGTAGAACTAATGGGATTGACCCTGACAAGTCGTTGTGTGATAGGTACATCCCTTGCAAGTTTCCAGTGCTACCAAGGGCCTTAGGAATATCACTGGAGAACTTATTTATGGTTAGGTTTTAGTATACTGAGCGCCTTTATATTTATCAGTGACTGAGATATGCTTCCCTAAAAGGAATTTTTGTCTAATAATAACCATTCCAACACTATGGAGTTCTAAAGACTATCAGGTATCTTGCCAGACAACTGGTTTCCTGATAGAATCAGTTGGTTAAGATTTACGGAACTACCAACTTCATTAGGAATGGGTCCAGAAAGGGAATTGTATGACAGGCCCAAGAACTGAGAAAGGCGAGGTAATTTGAAGATCTCTCTGGGCATTGAACTGTTAAGATGGTAATTCATTGACAAGTCAAGTGCAAAAAGATTTATCAGTTTCCCCAAGCTTGCCAGAATTGGTCCCTCCAGGTTAGGCACGAGAGGGATGCATTACCTCACATGGAACCTAGCAATTCGAAAGGGCCTGAAGAAAACCGCTAGATGAACTAACCCAACGACCTTGCACACAAGATCTAGAATCAATAGTCTAGCAGCAGGACCCATCCATATCAAATAAGCAACAGGCATGAACGAAACCAACGAACAAAGAAACACCATGCGGTAGTTCTCGGAAAATCAAGCGGGGCGTGGGAGTAGCAATGGCAGGTAAGCTTGGACTACAGACTAATAAGTACCTAAAAGCGGCCAAATCAGAAATCATCGGCCACTGGCCACCTCGTCGACCTGTGAGGAAGACCAATGGCCGTCGTGTGAGGTGGTGGCGAGAATTGAAGCAGGGGAGTGGGCGCCAATATGTGAAACGACCAACAAGCTATGGTGAAATCAGAGGATGGCGAGAGGTAAACCAAAGCAACGCTGCAGGAACGATGGAAGGTACGAATGTGGTGTCATGAGAAGTAGATGTAGGTTGCGAGGGTACGGTGGGGTATGTCGATGGGCAAGATTGAAAAAGAAGCGTGACGGCCAAGGCAAGTCGGTACTGCTGCCCATCCAGAAGTACGGCGGCTCAGTGAGGGCACTGTACGGCCGCACGGGATGCAGGAAAGGGGCCTGAAGAAATGGGAAAACGAATACGTCTTTGCACTGTTGTTTGGAACAGTAGCAACACCCGGAAAACAGTAATAAGGACGGATGAGGTTTTGCCTGTTTACAAGAAAAGTGTCCTACTCCTAAGCAAAACATTGATGAATATACCTTGGATGTAACCCTACTTGTGATGGCACCAAATAGCTGAATAGCTGTGTCAGAAGAGTCCGGATAAGTTCTAATTTACAGAGGGTCTGTCATAAGTTGTGAGTACATCATCTGATGGCATGGTCTTGTACGTGAATGCCAATAACATAAGAGAGTTGAATATCTGGTTGGAAAGTTATTCTGAAACCAATGTTCTCACCAAAGTCACCTTCAATTTATAATTCAGTATTTATATAGAACAACGTTCAATATTTTGCCTGCTCAATTTTCAAGAGCACGAGTTCTTTATGTACAAAGAATTGTTTTCTAATTTCCTTATGTAATCATTTGAAAACTACATGTTAAAATGTACAAAACTATCAAAAAAATAGTCTAAACGTACATGACCAACCATTCCTGATTTTATTTTTTTGTATTCAACCGATTTTTTCTTAGAAATTTTATATTTTGGTATTCTTTTGATAGTATTGTGGAAGTACTATCAATTTAAATGCTGATTGCTACAGTGACAGAGAAGTAACGTTGGCTGGTATGCCGATAACTCCTCTTGGTTTCACGGAGAAAGCTTTACAAAATTCAGAAAAAAAAAGCTTAAAATTGGGAAAGTATTGTTTTTTCCAGTGTAGTTTTTGCCCATTGTTCTTTTGCCACTCTAAATTCTGAAATATCTTTTGCCACTTTTGGATAGTAGCAAAAATCTCTCAGTTTTCATTTTGTTTTTCCCCCACATATGGCAAAAAAGATGCATGACCAAGAACTAGTGTGGCAAAAGAAAAATGTCAAACTTTATAGTGGCAAAAGAACAATGGGCAAAAACTAAAGTGGCAAAAAAAAAATTCCCCTTAAAATTCATAAAAAAATTACTATTCATAAAACTCAGTATAAATATGATTTGACTGGACAAAATATTTTAACGAGAAAATCCATATTGTTTCATCTAAAAATTGATCTACAAAAGTTATTTGTCGTGCATAAGTACAAACTTAACATACATATTTTATTCCTAACACCAATATGTTTAAAAATTCTATATTCTTATTTGTCAAACCAAATATGTTATATATAACATTATGCGCATTAATCTATATCTATATGCGAAAATATAAACCGCTGTGCAGGCTAGAAAAGTAAGAAAGCAATCTGGGAGTATATAATGCTCTTGATGATAATCTTGAATTTCGGTGTTTCATTCTAGGAATAAAATGAAACCATGTAAAGGGTCATTAAATATAGTAAATTTATGATTTTTTTTGGGGGAGGGGGGCTGTAAATATACCATATAGATTTATTTACTTTTTTTTAGGTTTTTATTTCAGCAAAGCATGGCTTTATGAACAAAAATTACTTCGATATATTTTGCTATATGTCTCTGGAAAGCATATCTATGGTGTTATATATTCTGTCTGAACTATTAATTTGGAACCACATGAATATCTCAGCTCACTATTCCAGAACATACGAGTGTCCAGAACGAGTAGTTTTGCAAAGTGTCCCACTCTGATGACATGCCGACACTCAAGATGATCTGAGAAGCGGATTGTGCGTTTCTGATGCCTTCAAACACTATACAATCCATGCACGTATGCATAAAAAGCAAAATACTATTTGTCGTAAAAGGCTGTGTGTAGTCATGATGGTTTAATTCCGATGGCTTCACTACCTGCCCACTTGATCGAAGGAATTTGTCAAAACAAGGAATAGGGCGGCAGCATCATCCAGAAGAACAAGAAATAAGCAGCAGCAGCAAACGCGTGGAGTCATCGTAATCTGCTCCAACTCCTTCGTGCATCTCCTTGGCTTGTGTGCAGTACTTACCCACGCATCACAACGCCAGCAAGTGCGTCAATGTCTATCTCCGTTCCTACTCTCAAGCTATCTTCCACGTTAAATAGCCAAGTAGAATGCCACCACATTGTTGATGCATTGTGACTTTGCATGAAAAATTATCCAGCCATCGTAGTATGTTTTCTAATCCTTGTGTCCAATTTTTATCAGCTTGGTATTTTCTTTTGTTATCATTGACGTAATTTGGTTGCAGACAGGCGGCAGACAGACTCTAATTTCTTTTGTGCAAGAAATTTATTCAAAATTCTGATATTCATGGTAAATTATATTTGTATGTGTGTTTCTATGTTGGTTACAAAGACGTTTGTGTGAGTTAAATCATTTTTATTGGATTATGATCAGTAAAATATATTACAGTCAAGCAGAAATAATCATGAATGGACTTTTCTAGGTACATCAAGTTTGCATAACAGTAAATTACATTATTTATCATATAAAAAAGTTATTGTGACACTACTTACCAGATTTAAGATTTTGTTTCACAATTTGTCAGATTTTAACAGAATTGAGACGCCATTTTTTTGTGACCCTACTTACCAGTTCTAAAAATTAATTCGACACTAATTAACATTTTTAAAAATGAGGATAATCTCTTAAACCTGGTAAACAGTGAAAAAAATTAAATCTGGTAGTTTGTGACAAAATTTCTTATATCTGGCAAGTAGTGTCACCAAATTTTTTTTTGGGTCAATAGTGTCATTTATTCTTTTCATAAATATTTCAGAACATTTTTTCTATCATCTTTGCAGTTCTAGGGCTTGATAATTGGACTATTGGTAAAATATTTTATGTCATATTTACGATCATATTATTACCGGCCTACATAACATGCACAACATAGTATGACTTTACACCGCACAAATACAAGCAGGTGCTTGCACAACATACACAAGTTTAACACAATTTGCACCCCCACCTACATAAGTAAAGTAGATGGCTCTTACAAAAACATCAGTTTGCTATTTTCGTCCAGGAATGCCATTCTGCTTATCCCAAGAGCTACATTCTCATCACGATAAGCAGCCTATTTCCTTGTCCTTGGGCCATCCATATTCGTCCAAGAATGATAGTACCACACCATTGGACCAACCAAAACCAGTCTGCGAAACAAATGTTGAACCTATCAAATTACAAGTAAAGGCAATAGAAAGACAGCTCGAAGTTATGGTTTTTTGGTTCCGGTGTTTACTGGTGGTTCACTAAGTTTTTTTTTGAAAGCACACAGGAATATCTCATATGGTTGAGTAAGCATCATGCAGGCCAGGAAGAACAAAAGCTCACAGTATTGCAGCATTGGTAATCAGATGCAACTAACGTGTAGGTTGTGCAGGGTTGCAATAATTTATCATGTGATTGATACATGCCCATCATCCCCAGATCACGAGTGGAAGGGCTTTTACGTTGATTTGTTACATATAGCCATACCTGGGGTTTGTATCCGCCACCTCCTCCAAATGCTCCGCAGACTTCAACATCATACTTCTCATGCATCACACCCGTTGATTTATAGGCTCCATAGTTTGTTCTCAACCACCTGGTAGCAATATCCCCAGCAAATTCCTTTGCCTCTGCTGAACCAGAGTTCAACAATCCCTCAGCTAAGAGATACTGCAGTGGGGCCCATCCATTAGGAGAGTCCCTGCTCAATTATTAGAACACTTATTTTAGAAAGGAGGCCTAAATAACGTACCATATGAATTCCAGTAAGTTGACTTAAATCGACAACCAGTCCATTTCAGGAAACTAACCATTGTTGCCCTGATTTTGTTAAGGATGTTGCTATTCCTGCAGGATGGAGTAATCCGGATGTTTTGAGGCTTCTCATAACTCTCACGGACTTCGATTTGTTGACGAATCGCCCTAACCCTGATAAATTTTACACCCAATATACATAACAAAATGCAATGAGAGGTTTGTGTTTTAACTTATCTTTTTTAGAAAACCATATGAATCTTACAAAATATTGTTGGACTATGTCCCTCCACATGGAGTCCATTGGAGGTGTGTTGGAAGCCAAGCAATATCAGCCCAAAGTCCAAAACATGTCAGCCATTGATCATGTTTTCATCCAATGGTTGAGAGTGCTCTTTTGTGAGAAGGAGAAGAAAAACCTAGTCTCTACCTTGAGTGACTGGTTGTGAGTAGAATGTGAGAGAGCTCAAGAGAACACACAGAAAACATGCACACAAGAGAGAAGAGAGGAAGAAGAAGAAGTAGAGGGATTCTTTCCAGATTCTAAAACTTCAGACCAGATAGTGTTCAAGCAGTTGATTGGAGGCTCAAACGCCCTTAAATCGGCTCTAAACTTGGTGAGTTTGCACCTTACTTTGAGTACTTCGATCTGGTAGGCTGGTTTGAGTATTGGGTCAGCGGAGCATCAGATTAGAGAGTGGTTTTGTCAGTTCAGATTTCTGCAGTTCCAGCACAGAATAGTTTGGGTAAGCAAACGAAGTCCGATTGAGCTCAAATTTGGTCAGTTTGTGGGGAACTCGTGTGTCTGCTTGCCTATCAAATTTGGTGCAGTTTAGTTCAGTGGTTTGGGAGAAACTGAAAGATACCTGAAGGGGATGAAATATGTGTTACCTCAGCTTGTTGTAGTTCTACCTCTTGTATTGCTGTTGCCGGTTGGCAACGTGGTGGTTTTGTTGTATATCTCTAGAGGTTCTACAGAAAAGTTTATAACCAGCTTGATCATAGTCGAAGTTAGGTGACCGGTTGGTCACTGCCGTGGTTTTTTACTCCTCCATGTTGGAGGGAGTTTTTCCACGTAAATCTTTGTGTCACTTGTGCATGTGAATTTGCAATTTCCGTTGTGTATTGTTGGTTGAACCTATCCTCCAAGATTGCTGCAGATCAGAGGTTGGATTGTGCATTGTTTTGCCTCTTCTATTCCAAACAAAGTGGCCTTAGAGCTAGGTTTGCAAGGTTTGCTTGTGGTGATTGCAGTTTGACTGTGGTGATGGGTGGAAGTGAATACCAACAGAATGATATCTCTGAATGGTATAAATTATCAGGCTTGGAAGAGAAAGATGGAGGATTTGTTGTATGTGAAAAATACTGGAAGCTAGTGTTTGCCACTGAGATACCGGACGGTATGGAGGAAAGTCAGTGGAAAGTTCTTCATCGCCAAACTTGTGGTTTCATCCGGCAGTGGGTGGATGATAATGTTTTGAACCATATCATTGATGAGACACATGCACGCACCTTATGGAAGAAATTGGAGGAGTTGTTTGCCCGCAAAGAAGGTACTAACAAGATGTTCTTCATCAAGCAGCTGATCCTCTTGAGGTACAAGGAGGGCACTCCAATTGCAGATCATGTGAATGATTTTCTGGGCACTATAAATCAGTTATCTTCTATGGGAATCACATTTGAAGATGAAGTGAGAGCATTGCTGCTACTTGGCTCACTATCAGACAGTTGGGAGACCTTCAGGGTCAACATCTAATGGAGTTGTCACTTGGAATCTCGTGAAAACCAGGGTACTAAATGAAGAGTCTAGAAAGGTGGCTGAAGCTAGTTCTTCCTCACATTCAGAGGTGTTAGTCACTCTGTCCAGGGGGAGAAGCAAGAGCAGAGGTTATAGTAAAGGGGCTGAAAGGTGTAGAAGCAAATGAAAGGGCATGTATGCTGATTTTGAGTGCCATCACTGCCATGAGTAGGGCCACATAAAGTGGCATTGTGAAAAGTGGAAGAAGGAGAAAAAGAAAAAGAAGAAGCAAATTCACAGACACGGAGACAGTGATAGTGACAGTGAGGGAAACTGAATTACTACAGCAGAAGAGGAGACCATGTTCCTTATGCATGAAGAGCATGATGGCAGTATTGGTTCCATTGTCGAGGAGAAGATCACTGTTGTTTCTGATGAGGAGACCATCAGTGTGGTAGATGGTGATCAGGTGACTTGGATAGCAGACAGCGTTGCTACATCTCGGCTAGAGGTCTTAAAAAATTACACAACAGGTGATTTTGGTATTGTGAAGATGGGAAACAATGACAGGGCTCCAATCATTGGAAAATGAGATGTGCATTTGGAGACTAAAAATGATACAAGGATGATCCTCAAGTCAGTGAGGCATGTTGAGACACTTAGACTCAACATTATTTTAGTGGGATTGCTTGACGATGATGGGTACTTTAGCAGTTTTGGAAATGGGTAGTACAAGCTCACCAAAGGAAACCTTGTTGTTACTAAAGGTAAAAAGGTTTCAGTTTTGTATCATGTTCATACTAAACTTTCTGGTGCTTGTGTCAATGCATTGTAGAAAGGGAATGCTTGTGCTCTATGGCACAAGAGACTTGGGCACATGAGTGAGAAGGGGATGGCAGTGCTAGCTAGTGAGGAAAAATTTACTGAAGGGTGTGAAAGGCGTTCACATAAAAAAATGTTCAGATTGCCTAGCAGGGAATCAACACAGAGTTGCATTCAAGAGTCAGCCTCCTCACAAGAAGCCTGAGTTGCTGGACTTGGAACATTCCGATGTTTGTAAAATGTCGGTGAGGTCCATGGGTGGAGCTAAGTACTTTATCCCATTTATTGATGATTTTTCAGAAAGGTTTGGGCCTATACTTTGAGGACCAAAGATCAAGTACTAGGTATGTTCAAACAGTTCCAAGTCTCGGTTGAGAGAGAAACTGAGAAGAAGATCAAGTGCATTCGCACTGATGATGGACGGGAGTACATTGGTCCATTTGATGCCTACTGCAAGCAGCAAGGGATTAGGCATCAGTTTACTCCTCCTAAGACACCACAACTGAATGGTCTTGCTGAGAAGATGAATAGGATAATTGTGGGAAAGATAGATGCTTGCTTTCAAGTGCAAAGCTGCCTAAACATTTTTGGGTGAGGCTTTGATGACTGCAGTTTATTTTATTAACCTTTCTCCAAGTTATCCATTGCAAGGGGATGTTTCTAACAGGGTCTGGTCTAACTAGGATGTCTCATATGAGAACCTAAAGGTTTTTGGTTGTAAGGCCTTTTTTCATGTTCCTCAAGATGAGAGGTCAAAGCTTGATTCCAAGACACTACAGTGTGTATTTCTTGGCTATGGAGGAGATCAGTTTGGTTATAAGTTGTTTGATCCAGTTGTAAAGAAAGTTGTGAGAAGTTGTGATGTTGTGTTTGTGGAAGACCAAAAAATTGAGGATATTGTGAAGAGCAAAGCATAGGTTCCTCAACTGCAGCAGCAAGACATGATTGATTCTGTCTAGTTCCTGCAAATCTAGTTCCACAGCAAGCTAAAGCCGATGCATAAGATGTACCGGTTGATGTGCATGGTGGTGCAGGTGAAGAAGATGCTCCTCGGCAGCATGAGTATTATGATGAAGTTGATGATCCGGATCAATAGCAAGCAACAGCACTAGACGGTTCACCAGTAGCTCCACTCAGACGATCCAATAGGGGTCGAGTTCCTTCCACTAGGTATCTAGAAGATGATTATGTGGTGTTATTATCTGACGGTTTAGAACCTGAGTGTTTTGTAGATGCAATGGAAGATAAGCAAAAGAAGTAGTGGAAAAAGACTATGCAAGAAGAGATGGATTCCGTGCATAAAAATCATACATATGAGCTGGTGAAGTTGCCTAAGGGCAAGAAGGCTTGGAAAAACAAATGGGTTTACATAATCAAGCAAGAAGAGCACACGCCACATCGAAGGTACAAGGCCAGGCTAGTTGTAAAAGGATTTATCCAGAGGAAAGTTATTGACTTTGATGAGATCTTTTCTCCGGTGGTGAAGATGACATCAATAAGAATGATCCTTGGCATGGCAGCAAGTCTCAATCTGAAAGTTGTGCAGATGGATGTGAAGACAGTCTTCCTTCGTGGTGAGTTGAAGGCAGAAATCTACATGGAGCAGCCTGAGGGGTTTCTTGCTAAAGGCAAAGAAGACTATGTGTGCAAGCTGAAGAAGAGTCTATATGGCCTAAAACAAGTACCAAGACAATGGTACATGAAGTTTAAATCTATCATGGGGGAGCAGGGCTACACAAGATGTAGTTCAGGTCATTGTGTGTTTATTTAGAGGTTCTCAGGTGATGATTTTATCATACTATTGCTCTATGTTGATGATATCTTGATTGTTGTCTCTAGGATTGCCAGACTAAAAAAGGAGTTGAGCAAAAGTTTTGCTATGAATGAATTGGGTCCAGCAAAGTGAATTCTCGGCATGAGAATTGAGAGAGACAGAAATTCCAACAAGTTGTACTTATAACATCCCCAGATTCTAACCTTGTCATTCAGCTAATTAAATTGCAATGTCATCATGATCATTCTAATAAAATTTCATTAGAAAATATTTCAACTTCAAATTCAAATCTCAAATGGAAGTTAAATAATTACTTCTTCAAATACTCAAACAAAATAGTTCATCCTGTTGCAAATATTCTTAAAGCCGTTATAAAATTGAAAGCAACATTTTTGGAATTCCCAAATTGCCCCTAGAAATTATTTAGTGGCCCAGCAGCAATTAATTTGGCTCTTTTCATTTTCCAAAAAAGCCTAACCTCTTCCTGTGGCCCCAAACTTTTTGTGTAGCACCACAATATTGAGCTTTATTTTTGTGCAAAGTTTCATTCACAGAAAGGCTCATTTGCTAGCTCAAATAATTACTATATGAGATATTTCTTTTCAGAAAAAGAAAAGAAGGAAAACTCCTACTGTGCACTCGGCCTGCTCGTCACTGTAGCGACGGCCCAGCCCACCAGGATCGTCCCCCTCATCCGTCTGCATGTCGACGCGCGCGCGGCTTAGATGCGTCGTCGCCGGCCGATGCACGACACGGCCACCCCACGACCACCTGGATCGGATAGATAAGCTCCCCCGCACCCCCTCGAACCCTAGAACCGTCCACTCGCCCCCTCGTCCTCCCTCTCTCGCGAAATCGGCGGCGCCCGAACGCAGCCGTCGCCGTCGTTGCTCGTCTCCGCGGCCACCGTGTCTCCCTCGCCTCTCCGACCAGATCGTCTGCACCGCCATCGTCTTCTCCTTCCTCTCCGGCCACGTGTTCAAGCCCGAGGCCGCCTCATTGCTCGGATCGAGCCGGCGACCACCTCGGATCACCGGAGCTCCGCCGCTCCGTACGTCACCTCCCCTGCGCTACAAATCCGTCAAAGGACTTCCGTGAGCCGCACGGTGAGCTACGCCTCCTCCCCATCATTTCCCCTTCTGTGCCATGCCCCAATCGAGCCGCCGCAGCTACTGAGCTTCGGTCACCGCCGACGAGCTCCTTGCCGTTGTTCTGTTGCTCCTCGCACCACGCTAACACCACCACTGAGCTGTTGGAGTTCCTAGCTGCCCAACGCGCCACTCCACGCTTCTCGCCGTGCCCCGTAGCCTCGTCTCCGAGATTGCCTGAGTCCGCTGCCGTCTGCCATAGCTACTCCGGCCAGCTCCGGCTTCCTCCGCTCGAACCAGCACCGCGGATCGACGCGCGGCTCTGCCCGCGTTCAATCCCGCCCTCCCGCGCGTCGAATGGACGTCGGAGGCACGATTCCACCGCCCTCCCGAGGTGCGCCGCCGCGTGCGGTGGTCGCCGGCGTCGTTACGCCGGTGGGCTGACATGGCCAGATGGGTCCCTCGTGTCAGGGGGTAATTAGTCCCTAATGGCCCTATGACAGGTGGTCCCCCACTGTAGCTAATTAATTAGTTAAATTAACTAAACACTAACCAAAGTCACTGCCACACTGGACCCACCCACTAACTACCTAATTAACTTACCTAAAACCCTGATTAATCCCCACTGTCACCGACAGGTGGGGCCAGACTACTATTCAACCGGATAAGCCTGGCTGAGTAAGCTGCTGACTCAGCCAGCAGGCCCCACGTGTCGGCCTCTGTGGGCTGATTGCTGACTGTACCGCTAACCCAGTCAACGGGCCCACTGGTCAGCCACTGTGCTGGTCAGCTGGGTACATTTCTGGGTACTCGTAGTATTTTAGCTTAAATGATTTGCGAAATATAATTAAATCCAGTATTTCCAGAAATTCAGTAAAACTTTGAAAAATCATAGAAAATAAACTGTAGCTCGGATCGAAAAACTTTCTACATGAAAATTGATCAGAACGATGAGATGAATCTGATCGTGTCGTCTATTTCCATGTCGGAACCCCCTACGTAGGAGAACCCGTAACTTTTAGTCTGATTCCAGTAGATGAATAGCGCATAAACACCGGTTAATAAATCCCACTTTAATCCTAAAATAACTAAAATGACTTAGACATATCTTTAGGCAACCCCGCACTGCACCGTAGGCATAGCATGCTCTGTGTTGCATTCTTTGCTATGTATTTATTTGTTTCCTCCCCCTCTTCTCTCTCGTTAGACCCCGACACCGACGTAGTCCCCGAGGCCGACGCAGCTCCGCAGTACGACTACGCCCCTGACGACCAGACACTTGCCGCCGAGCAGCCAGGCAAGCCCCCCCTTTTGATCATCCCGATATCGCCTATTCTATTCTCACATGCTTGCATTAGATTTTGCTACTGTAATTGATTGCTCCTATTCTGATGCATAGCCTGCTTATTGTTACCTTACCTGCCAATTTCAAACTGCTTAGTATAGGTTGGTTAGAGACCCACCAGTGACCCCCCCCCCCCCGCCCCCCCCCCACTTGTCTCAACTGCCCCGCTGGATTATCAGAAGACCCGATCAATGGGATCGAAGACCAGGCCCCGGCACTGCACATCACCCCCTTAGTTGTACGACACTACTGGGTTACTATCGAGTGCCGAGGGTGATACCTCGTCAGCACTTCTGATGTTAACCTTGTAGAGTAGCTATTCGGTCGTGGTCCTCGAGGGTGATTCCTCCTTCACCACTTCCGATAACGACGTTGTCGTGCAACACCTCAAGTGTGAACCCATCGAGGGTGATTCCTCCGAGTTCACCTTGATGGATACATCGAGTAGGAATCCAACGAGGGTGATACCTCGGATTCCCTTGATGATATGGACACATGGATACTTGGATCTTACAACTGATACTTGGAAAGGCGGGTCGACCCTGAGGGGTACCCGCGAATGATGGGAAGTTACCCGTGAGTTATTTACGAGGCGCGGCCGGGCATTCTTAGCCATTGCAGGAAGTCCTCGAGACGGGGCGATGGGGTCACATCGATCGTGAGTCTCTGCTCGTTACCGCAAGCCCCTAATCCACTAACGATTTGGATATTTGATCCGAGCCGGCCTTTGGCCGAATAGCACTAACCATCACGTGGGAAGAGTTATGGGCACTCTGCATCGTAGCATCAGCCAAAAGCTCTGTCAGACGTCCAGTTCAGCCTGGCGGCTGGGCTGGGCCGGCACCATCCTGTAGTGGTGGAGCCTGGTTCGCCCTGCTCGCAACGACCCGGAGTGCACAGGGCGATGGCCCAAGACCCCTGAGCACTTAGGAGATAGACCGACGGGGACCTCTCTGCTGAGCTGTAGGTAGGGTTGCAGTGTATCGTTTGGCCAAGGCCGGGCATGACCCAGGAAAGTGTGTCCGGCCGGAGTTAAGCGTGCATGGTGGGTAAGTTGGTGCACCCCTGCAGGGAAGAAACAATCTATCGATAGCCTGTCCTACGGTAACGGACACTCGGAGTTGTATCCCGATCGATACAACTAGAACTTGAGATGATTCCTGGATATGATGGCTTTGGGATCGCTTTCTCGCAGGGAGTCGAGGAAGGATCTCTGGGCGAGACTATTGCTTGACACTACTACTACTTTACATTATGCTATCTGCACTCTTCTAATGCTGCAAGACCGCTGAAGATGCTAGTTTTCGATAGGACTAGGTCTTCTCTCTATTCTGGCATTTCTACAGCCCAGTCCACATATACAGCCATCCTTTGATAATGTTGTATATGTAGTGTAGATCCTTGCTTGCTGAGTACTTCGGATGAGTACTCATGGTTGCTTTGCTTTCTTTTTCCCCCATATCCGTTTGATGCAACCAGATGACGGAGCCCCTGAGAAAGTTGCTCCCGCCGGCCACTACTACTACTACCCCGAGGGTGGTTACTACTACGAGCTGGCCGACGACCAGGAGTAGGTTCGGAGGGTCCCAGGCAGGAGGCCTGCGCCTTTCGATCGTAGTGTTTTATTTTGCCCCGCCTTGTTAAAGGCCTATCTGTAACTCTGTTATATCTGTACTCAGATATCTGATGCTTCCGCTGACGCTTGTATGCCATCGAGCTATGTATTCGAGCCCTCGAGGCCCTGGCTTGTAATATAAAGCTTGTATGACTTTATTTTTGTTTAGAGTTGTGTTGTGTTATCTTCAAGTGAGTTCTTAGGCTTGATCGTGTACATTTGCGTGTATGGTTAGTATACGATTAAGCCGGGGCATCACAGGTTGGTATCAGAGCCGACTGCCTGTAGGAATCCCCCTTTCCAACTCCTTGGCCCAAGTTGAGTCTAGTAGTCCAAAACTGTTTTACTAACTTGGCTGTGTGGCTTACGGGCCCACGTCACCGAATGGGTGGTATTAGGATCTTTTATTCCTCTTCTTTACTCTGGGACTCTGATCTCTCATCTACTCAGGTTAAAAAATTTACTAACTCCAACATTAGGTTCTCGTGATCACATCCATCCGGAGATTTGTATTACGCCTTTCTTGAATTGAGGGCTAGGATCTGCTTCACGTTGTTCACCGGCCGCAGGATCCTTTTATCGAGGGCACCCTGCGTCGTCCCCTGCAGATTCCTCGCTCTAGTGGTTTTCTCCGATGTTGTTACCGACATAACTGACAGACTATCCTCTGACATACCTTGTTGTCGTGACCGGTAAGATGACACCGTTCTCCCTATTTTTGATCGACACCCCCCACAGTTCCACAGGATCGTAACCTGACTCTCCTGTGCATCCTTGATTCCGAATTATCCTTTGCTCTTGACTATTGTGTTGTCACGGGCCACCCTCCGAGAGATGATCTATTCCTGATGCTCTGATCCCCCTTCTCACACTTTGTTCAGGTATCGATCGTTTGTCCAATCGCTTGAAACTTCCTACTGTACCTTCATACTTTGCTCTCGTTGTTTTCTTAAGTTTCAACTCGAGAGATCCTTTTTGCCACATTCTCTGAGATATCCACCAGATAATTGACCTTGCAAAAGTCCGATCTACCGAAGTCACCCTTTGCTTCCCCACTTAAATCTCGGGACAAGATTTCTTGTAGTGGAGGAGATTTGTAACATCCCCAGATTCTAACCTTGTCATTCAGCTAATTAAATTGCCATGTCATCATGATCATTCTAATAAAATTTCATTAGAAAATATTTCAACTTCAAATTCAAATCTCAAATGGAAGTTAAATAATTACTTCTTCAAATACTCAAACAAAATAGTTCATCCTATTGCAAATATTCTTAAAGCCATTATAAAATTGAAACCAACATTTTTGGAATTCCCAAATTGCCCCAAGAAATTATTTAGTGGCCCAGCAGCAATTAATTTGTCTTTTTTCATTTTCCACAAATGCCTACCCTCTTCCTGTGGCCCCAAACTTTTTGTGTAGCACCACAATATTGAGCTTTATTTTTGTGCAAAGTTTCATTCACAGAAAGGCTCATTTGCTAGCTCAAATAATTACTACATGAGCTATTTCTTTTTAGAAAAAGAAAAGAAGGAAAACTCCTACTGTGCACTCCGCCTGCTCGTCACTGTAGCGATGGCCCAGCCCACCAAGATCGTCCCCCTCCTCCGTCTGCGTGTCGACGCGCGCGCGGCTCAGATGCGTCGTCGCCGGCCGATGCACGACACGGCCACCCCGCGGCCACCTAGATCGGATAGATAAGCTCCCCCGCACCCCCTCGAACCCTAGAACCGTCTACTCGCCCCCCCTCGAACCCTAGAACCGTCCACTCGCCCCCCCTCGAACCCTAGAACCGTCCACTCACCCTCTTGTCCTCCCTCTCTTGCGAAACGGCCGGCACCCGAACGCAGCCGTCGCCGTCGCTGCTCGTCTCTGCGGCCACCGTGTCTCCCTCGCCTCTCCGACCAGCTCGTCTGCACCGCCATCGTCTTCTCCTTCCTCTCCGGCCACGCGTTCAAGCCCGAGGCCACCTCATTGCTCAGATCGAGCCGGCGACCACCTCGGATCACCGGTGCTCCGCCACTCCGTACGTCGCCTCCCCTGCGCTACAAATCCGTCAAAGGCCTTCCGTGAGCCGCACGGTGAGCTACGCCACCTCCTCGTCGTTTCTCCTTCTGTGCCATGCCCCAATCGAGCCGCCGCAGTTGCTGAACTTCAGTCGCCGCCGACGAGCTCCTTACCGTTGTTCTGTTGCTCCTCGCACCACGCTAGCACCACCACTGAGCTCTTGGAGTTCCTAGCTGCCCAACGCGCCACTCCACGCGTCTCGCCGTGCCCCGTAGCCTCGTCTCCGAGATCGCCTGAGTCCGCTGCCGTCTGCCGTAGCTACTCCGGCCAGCTCCGGCTTCCTCCGCTCGAACCTGCACCGCGGATCAACGCTCGGCTCTGCCCGCGTTCGATCCTGCCCTCCCGCGCATCGAATGGACGTCGGAGGCACGATTCCGCTGCCCTCTCGAGGTGCGCCGCCGCGTACGGTGGTCGCCGGCATCGTTACGCCGGTGGGCTGACGTGGCCAGGTGGGTCCCCCGTGTCAGGGGGTAATTAGTCCCTAATAGCCCTATGACAGGTGGGCCCCCACTGTAGCTAATTAATTAGTTAAATTAACTAAACACTAACCAAAGTCACTGCCACACTAGACCCACCCACTAACTACCTAATTAACTTACCTAAAACCCTGATTAATCCCCACTGTCACCGACAGGTGGGGCCAGACTACTATTCAATCGGATAAGCATGGCTGAGTCAGCTGCTGACTCAGCCAGCAGGCCCCATGTGTCAGCCTCTGTGGGCTGATTGCTGACTGGACCGCTGACCCAGTCAACGGGCCCACTGGTCAGCCACTGTGCTGGTCAGCTGGGTACATTTCTGGGTACCTGTAGTATTTTAGCTTAAATGATTTGTGAAATATAATTAAATCCAGTATTTCCAGAAATTCAGTAAAACTTTGAAAAATCATAGAAAATAAACCGTAGCTCGGATCGAAAAACTTTCTACATGAAAGTTGATCAAAACGACGAGACGAATTTGATCGTGTCGTCTGTTTCCATGTCGGAACCCGCTACGTAGGAGAACCCATAACTTTTAGCCTGATTCCGGTAGATGAATAGCGCATAAACACCGATTAATAAATCCCACTTTAATCCTAAAATAACTAAAATGACATAGACATATCTTTAGGCAACCCCGCACTGCACCGTAGGCATAGCATGCTCTATGTTGCATTATTTGCTGTGTATTTATTTGTTTCCTCCCCCTCTTCTCTCTCGTTAGACCCTGACACCGACGTAGTCCCTGAGGCCGACGCAGCTCCAGAGTACGACTACGCCCCTGACGACCAGACACTTGCCGCCGAGCAACCAGGCAAGCCCCCCCTTTTGATCATCCTGATATCGCCTATTCTATTCTCACATGCTTGCATTAGATTTTGCTACTGTAATTGATTGCTCCTATTCTGATGCATAGCCTGCTTTTGTAGCCTGCTTATTGTTACCTTACCTGCCTATTTCAAACTGCTTAGTATAGGTTGGTTAGAGACCCACCAGTGAACCCCCCCCCCCCACTTGTCCCAACTGCCCCGCTGGATTATCAGAAGACCCGATCAACGGGATCGAAGACCAGGCCCCGGCACCGCACATCACCCCCTTAGTTGTACGACACTACTGGGTTACTATCGAGTGCCGAGGGTGATACCTCGTCAGCACTTCTGATGTTAACCTTATAGAGTAGCTATTCGGTCGTGGTCCTCGAGGGTGATTCCTCCTTCACCTCTTCCGATAACGACGCTGTCGTGCAACACCTCAAGTGTGAACCCATCGAGGGTGATTCCTTCGAGTTCACCTTGACGGATACATCGAGTAGGAATCCAACGAGGGTGATACCTCGGATTCCCTTGATGATATGGACACATGGATACTTGGATCTTACAACTGATACTTGGAAAGGCGGGTCGACCCTGAGGGGTACCCGTGAATGATGGGAAGTTACCCGTGAGTTATTTACGAGGCGTGACCGGGCATTCTTAGCCCTTGCAGCAAGTCCTCGAGACGGGGCGACGGGGTCACATCAATCGTGAGTCTCTGCTCATTACCGCAAGCCCCTAATCCACTAACGATTTGGATATTTGATCCGAGCCGGCCTTTGGCCGGATAGCACTAACCATCACGTGGGAAGAGTTATGGGCACTCTGCATCGTAGCATCAGCTGAAAGCTCTGTCAGACGTCCAGTTCTGCCTGGCGGCCGGGCTGGGCCGGCACCATCCTGTAGTTGTGGAGCCTGGTTCGCCCTGCTCGCAACGACCCGGAGTGCACAGGGCGATGGCCCAAGACCCCTGAGCGCTTAGGAGATAGACCGACGGGGACCTCTCTGCTGAGCTGTAGGTAGGGTTGCGGTGTATCGTTTGGCCGAGGCCGGGCATGACCCAGGAAAGTGTGTCCGGCTGGAGTTAAGCGAGCGTGGTGGGTAAGTTGGTGCACCCCTGCAGGGAAGAAACAATCTATTGATAGCATGTCCTACGGTAACGGACACTCGGAGTTGTATCCCGATCGATACAACTAGAACTTGAGATGATACTTGGATATGATGGCTCCGGGATCGCTTTCTCGCAGGGAGTCGAGGAAGGATCTCTGGGCGAGACTGTTGCTTGACACTACTACTACTTTACATTATACTATCTGCACTCTTCTAATGCTGCAAGACCGCTGAAGATGCTGAAGATGCTAGTCTTCGATAGGACTAGGCCTTCTCTCTATTCTGGTATTTCTGCAGCCCAGTCCACATATACAGCTATCATTTGATAATGTTGCATATGTAGTGTAGATCCTTGCTTGCTGAGTACTTCGGATGAGTACTCACGGTTGCTTTACTTTCTCTTTCCCCCATATCCGTTTGATGCAACCAGATGACGGAGCCCCTGAGACAGTTGCTCCCGCCGACGACTACTACTACTACCCCGAGGGTGGTTACTACTACGAGCTGGCCGATGACCAGGAGTAGATTCGGAGGGTCCCAGGCAGGAAGCCTGCGCCTTTCGATCGTAGTGTTTTATTTTGCCCCGCCTTGTTAAAGGCCTATCTGTAACTCTGTTATATCTGTACTCAGATATCTGATGCTTCCGCTGATGCTTGTATGCCATCAAGCTATGTATTCGAGCCCTCGAGGCCCTGGCTTGTAATATAAAGCTTGTATGACTTTATTTATGTTAAGAGTTATGTTGTGATATCTTCAAGTGAGTCCTTAGGCTTGATCGTGTACATTTGCGTGTATGGTTAGTGCACGATTAAGCCGGGGCGTCACAGTACTTGTCTCAAGAGAAGTATATTGAGAAGGTACTTCGTAAGTTCAAGATAGACAATGCAAAATCAGTGAGCTGTCCACTAGCAGCTCATTTTAAGTTGAGCACCAAGCAATGTCCCTCTACTGAAGAGCTAGAGAAGGAAATTGATAGTGTTCCTTATGCTTCAGCTGTTAGTAGTTTGATGTATGCTAGGGTGTGCACACGGCCTGACATTGCCCATGCAGTTAGTACTGTTAGCAGATTTATGGCTAATCCAGAAAGATCACATGGGAAAGCCATGAAGTGGATTTGGAGGTATCTCCGAGGCAGCACTAATATGTAGTTTTGCTCTGGTGGAAGTGAGCCCATGTTGGTTGCATTTTCAGATGCAGACATGGCTGGAGATGTTGATAGCAGGAAGTCTACTTCAGGTTACTTGATTACCCATTCAGGGGGAGCAGTGGCATGGCAAAGCAGGTTGCAAAAGTGTGTGGCATTGTCTACAATAGAAACTCAATTCATTGTTGTGACAGAGGCGAGGAAAGAGGCTATCGTGGCTGATACGGTTAGCTTGTGAGCTTGGGTTTGAGCAAGACAAGTATATTCTGTTTTGTGACAACCAGAGTGCCATCCACCTAAGGAAGAATGCAAGTTTTCATTCGAGGTAAAAGCATATTGATGTTCAGTATCATTCGATTAGAGATGTGCTGAATTCCAAGCAAATGCAAATTGAGAAGGTGCACACGGATGAAAATGGTGCTGACATGTTGACCAAGGTGGTGACGAGAGAAGCTCGGTGTTTGCTGCCGGCTCGCCGGCTTGGCTGCAGTAGGCATTGAGACCCTACATGTTGTCGGGAGGGTGATTTTGTTGGGCTATGTCCCTCCATATGGAGTCCATTGGAGGTGTATTGGAAGCCCAACAATATCAGCCCAAAGTCCAACGCATGTGAGCCACTGATCATGTTTGCATCCAATGGTTGAGAGTACTCCTTTGTGAGAAGGAGAAGAAAAACCTAGCCTCTACCTTGAGTCACTGGCTGTGAGCAGAATATGAAAGAGCTCAAGAGAACACACAGAAAACACCACATCAAGAGAGATGATAGGAAGAAGAAGAAGTAGAGGGATTCTGTCCAGATTCTAAAACTTCAGACCAGACAGTGTTCAAGCAGTGATTGGAGGCTCAAACATCCTTGAATTGGCTCCAAACTTGGTGAGCTTGCTCCTTACTTTTAGTACTTTGATCTGGTAGGCTGGTTTGAGTATTGGGTCTGTGGAGCATCAGATTAGAGTGGTTTTATCAGTCCAGATTTCTGTAGTTCCAGCACAGAATAGTTTTGGTAGGAGAACAGTTTGGGTAGGTAAACAAAGTCAGATTGAGCTCAAACTTTGTCAGTTTGTGGGAACTCATGTGTCTACTTGCCTACCAAATTTGGTGCAGTTTGGTTGAGCGTTTTGGGTGAAATTGAAATATTACTGAAGCGGGCGAAATATGTGTTACCTCTGCTTGCTGTAGTTCTACCCATAGTATTGCTATTGCCGGTTGGCAACGTGGGGGTTGTGTTGTATATCTCTAGAGGTTCTAGAGAAGACTCTATACCTAGCTTGATCATAGTGAAAGTTTGGTGACCGGTTGGTGACTGCCGTGGTTTTTTACTCCTCCACGTTGGAGGGAGTTTTTCCACGTAAATCTCTTTGTCACTTGTGCATGTGTATTTGCAATTTCCGCTAGGTATTGTTGGTTGAAACTATTTTCAAAGATTGCTGCAGATCAGGGGTTTGATTGTGCATTGTTTTACTTGTCCTATTCCCAACAAATAGTTCATTCCTGATAAATTTTAGAAAATCATAGAGTTCCTAATAATTGGAAGCTTCAGAAAATAAATTCCTAATGATTTCACAACTAAATTCATTCAAAGGATACTTGAATTACCCATATGAAACAACAAGATACCGACTCAGGCATCAAAAATCAACCCAAAGTAGTCAGGGGCACATACCCCCTGAGACATTAGAAAAAAAAAAGGAGTCGTAGACACATTAAGGACACACCTGAATTATGTGCATTTAACCACAAAGGTATGAAGTTAGAAGCAAAGATCTGATGGTTCTGTGACTCGGATTTCCACTGGTGCATTTCCTGAAAAATAATAAAAAGAAGTTAATACCGTACAAGAATGCATACACACTTTAAGAGCATTATAATTTATAACAGGTGCAAGCTGCAATATTCGGTGAGTACATGGGAATTTCCGTCGGTAGGAAGCCAATAATCAAGCCACTGGTCCATTTCTGAGTTCCACAAAACAGACTCAATTGCAATATGGCGTGCTTTTGAGGCCTTCGAAAATACTGCTGCGGTGCTAATCTCTCCAATGAGATTAGCAAAGACTGCTATGTCTCGTTCCATCTGCATTGTGTCAGGCATACGCAGCATCACAGGTTGTATGTCCGAACGATATTGGTTTCATCGAACTAATTTTTTTTTCCGACAGGCCTCCTCCTAGCTATTGTTCACAAATGAATCCAAATCTAACAATATTGTTATAAATCAATTAAATGGCACTATTTACAATATTATTTTAAGTCAATTAAATGACACTAGTTACCATATTTAAGAAATTTTGTCACAACTTATCAGATTTTCATAGATATGGGACAACAGTTACTAGCTTTAATGTTTTTGACACTAACAACTAGTTTTTTAAGACAGTACTTATAAGTTATGGGGGAAATTTCTTAATTCTTAAGTTGTGACAAGAACAATAAATCTAGTAAGTTATGATAAAATATGTTAAATCATTAAGCAGTGTCAAGAAAAAATTATGTGGTGAAAATTTGAGTCATTAACTCTTTTAAATCTATAGATGAGTTTTTTTAAAAGAAATGAGTTTATCCCACTTTGAGCCATCAAAGATGGAGTTTGTGACACCTTGTATCATATTAAAAAAATTGGACACTTTGCACCACATTTTGCAACTATTGGTGACACTTCGAACCACTTTTAAAATTTCTAAAATGATGAGCACGCTTTTTAGCTTAGATGACAACCAAGATTTTGATCATTTAAGACATTTTAAGATGTTATGTCTAAACAATATAGTATTCTTGAACAATATGACTTTCAGGTGATCAAAATTCCTCTCCAAATATAAAAAGTGGTGCAAAGTGTCACTAAAAGTTAAAAAATGTGGTGCAAAGTGTCCAATTTTCTTAAATGTGGTTCAAAGTGTCTGAAAGTCCATCTTTGGTGGTTCAAAGTGGAATAAACTCTAAAGAAATTCTACAGATCGATGAGTTGACCTAGTTATTTATGTGTCATGCCAAGCTACATAACTTACCTTGAGTATGAATGTGTTCAAGTCCACAGGTATAACGAAAGTTGTCGCCAACGTTGTTAAGTCAGTTGAATTGCTGCACAGAATAGTGATATCATTAGAAATCTGGTACCATTAGAGTCTCGTGTATGTCTCCTTTTAGTTGTAAATCTCTTAATCAAAGGAAGAATCCGCGATCATTTTTCATGGCTAACTTTAAATTTGTAAATATCGCACCTCATCCATCGAGAACTAAAATCCCATCCTGATTCAGCTGTTGAAGCAATTTGGTGGTAAAATGTTTCCTTAGCAGATGTAGAAGTAAGTTTTGAAGCCCATTCCGCATCCTAGAAGCAGCAAAGACTATTGTTAGTTCATCCTTGATATGCCATATTTATGGATGCAGTCAACATAGCTAAGAACAAAGCTAAAGTTTTTACAATTGTTTTACTTTCTGGCCTAGGCATGCTCCACATAGCCTGGTAACGGCACAGATTATGTACCCGTCCATGATTGTCCATTACTGCCACATTGTGAACCTCTACAGAAGAGAACTCTGTTTGATCGTGTGAAAATAGGAAAAGGCAGATATTTACTGGTATAGTATGTTACCTGACATCCAGAAGCTATGCTCTTTCAGCAGAGAGGGGAATACTCTCCTTACAAATCCCAAATCACCAGTCGACGTGTATATATCTAAAATCATAGAGCTTAAAAGTGGAGGTTGGCTGTACAAATAAATTAAACATGTATCAGAAGGTGGGGCGACCATATGACAATACACTGCATGTACATGTTGATCTCTATCCTTTACCGGCAGTACAAGGATTCCAAATCAACTAGTGGTCACCTTCGATTAGTGTAGTATGATCTTGCACCGTTGGGAACAAGGCCATATTTCTCCACAAGGTATACAAGATTAAGTACAATTTCCTTGGCTGTGTCGTACATTTTGCTCACCATTAGACCCCTGCATGAAGCCACCAAGAAACATATTTCTTATCTTTCGCTAGCTTTCAGATGTTTTGGACTTCCAATTTTACAACATCATGCCGTCTACATATATATACTCTGTAAAACGATACTTTGATGGTTACATCATCGAACATGTAGATATTTTCCTCTAAGCCATGACATTTCCACGCCATCATCCAACTTGTACACACATGGTTTACACCTCATTCGATGCTACTGCCGGCCCCGCAGCTGCACCCGTATAGAATTCAGCCACTCCAGAAGAGGGCATACACATGAGACAAGCCTAAACAGACCAAATATGTGGAAAACGAAGCCTAAACCACAAACAGTCAAAGAGCAACCGTACAAATATTGTAAGAACATGTCAGGAGTACTTGACATAATGCGGGAAAGCGAGAGGCGGTGTATTGTATGGACCTGACGATCCAGTAGGAGTCCCAGTAATAAACCTCCCGGAAGATGCCGCCCGGCACGACCACCCTGCCCGGCAGCGGCAGCAGCGTGTGCCGCTCCGGCTGCGCTGCGACGGCCGCCGCCACCCGCCGAGACAGGGTCTTCCACAGCGCGTGCACCTCCAGGGCCCAGGCCCGAGCCTCGCGGCTCTCAACGCCGGGCAGGAACCCGCGCGGCTCGGCCTCCCAGTCCGGTGGGTCGGCCGCCACCAGGTCGGAGCCCGCCTTACCGAAGTATTTCGCGAGGAACGCCTTCAGCTGCTCCGGCGACGGGTTTCGCAGCTCTGCTAGCGCGGCCTCCGCCGCGGACTGGTCGGCGATGAGCGGCAGGTCGACGTACAGCTTGACGTCGAAGTCGCACGGCCCCAGCGCACTCAGCGCCACCGACTGCACGCGCTCGAGTAGGCCGATCAGCGTGTCGTTAGACTCAGCGGCTGCGGTTTGTGCCATTTGAGACGCTGCGCAGAGGAGGGCGGGAAAGAGTAGGAGGAGAAAGTGTTGTGCCATTTGAGTAGGGGCTGCCTGACGTGAGGGCGAACTTTGCATTGGACTTTTCAGATGGTTGAGAGGAAGACGACGGCGGCCTCTTCCTCTTCCTCTGCGCGCTTCGACTTGGACGCCCGGGTTTTATAATGGAAGAGGAACATGCTGAGCAGTGGCATCAGGCATACCGGCTGAGCTGATGGCGAAGTGCGCTGGTTTTTAATTTTTTTATCAGGACCAATTATCTGTGCCTGGACTTGGACTTGAAAAGGGAATCTGATGGGCCGGGCAAGCGGTAAGTTGACGGCCCTTATTAGGTTTGAGTTACAGAGTCCGGAGCTGGATTCCGTATTTCCATGCCCAATTGATCGAAGAAGTGGCGACAGCGTTATCCAGCCGACGTCTACTCGAAGTTTTTTTTTTTTTTTTTTTTGAAAGGAAGACGTCTACTCGAAGTTCATCGCCTGTCCAGTGTCACCACCGTCTACCCGAAGCTCATCCCCTGTCGGACAACTCCTCTCGGCGACTGGTTGTCGAAAGCATAATCGCTTCGGAAACCGCCGTGTCAAAATCTCAAGCGGACGAAAGATCCGCTGCAATACATCGAAGCAGCCTTCGGTTTCATCGGCAGGCGTCAAAACTGTCAAGCCGCTCCTAGCGATCGAGGCAAAGAGAATCACTCGGGAACAAGAACTCAAGTTGCCACACAAAACATTGCTGCTCTCCCGACATCGGAACAAAAGAAATAAATAAAAAGTGATGTGTAGAGATATCTCATGTATTGCCTTTATGAATAATACTTATGTATTGCCTCTTCTTCTTGTTGTAGAAGAATACTGATGTATTGCAAAGACCTGTTGTTGTTTTATTTCTTTATGTCCCTTTTTATGACGATGAAATGTGGGAATGACTAAGAAAAGTCAGCATCTTTTCATCACGAGAGTGCATTTCATCTTCTTGGAATTTCGAAACTAGAATCCAAAGAAACAGGTTTCGCGCCTCCCCGGCAAAAGCAGAAGAAGCTGTTACCAGATTCAAGCAAACAGAAGCGGTTTGATCCCGGTAGCCAACTGGAAAGGGGGTAGGGATGACTTTAGTAGTGAGATAACATGAATTACTGAGTGACGGCTACCTCTGCTCATTAGTGGAAACTGTTTCTTCTTATTGTTATCACCGTAAAACTACTTGTTCAATAGTCCATACCGTAAACTAATCACAAGTCGTGATGGTATAAGCCTGGCATTTGATAATGAAGTTATTGCACTTATTTGGAATCTCATTTTCATCCACTTTTATGGAACTTTTTCTTTAAATCGATTGGAAGGTGATTCCCTATCACCGACTTTCCATTTAGTTCTATTCCTTCTGTGCGTTACGTTCATTATGCTGTTTCCAAAACCTATCATTTATACCAGCGCAGATCTGATTTATGTGCATCCCTCGCTGTGACTACTATTCTTGTGTACAAACCTATGGTGGATAAACTTCTATGGTGCATGCATATCTGTTTCGCCTAACTTTTCTTAGTCATTCCCACATTTCATCGAATAAAATAGGACCAAAAGACGGAGGTTTCTGAACTTTTTTATGCTGTATGCCTAAGTTTCCAAACCCGTCTTGAAGGTTACTTTACCAGAGAAGTAGGTCCTATTGACCAAGAAGCGGAAAAAGCATAGTCGGTACTTCTTAATGCGGTACGTAAGCTGGTTATCCTGACTAACAATCATGCCTTGCTTGGATTTAGGGATTAGGAATTCTTATTGGGAAAGAGATTGGATTGGCATTCAAGTAGGAGTAGATCCTATTGGTCCAAAGTAGGCATTCTTGTATCAATTAAAGTAGCTATCTTCATGAAATAAGCGCTAAGATTCTAGTTCAAAGATAGGAGCATTAAGCTCTAAATCCAGTCAGTCCAGCTGGAAGTTTCACTAACTACTTAGGGTACTAGGGACCAGACCAGAGTTATGATTGGTGTATTCCATTCCTACCGTAATTGAGACTTGCCCTCGCTCGCGGGTGATTCCTTATAGCTTGATCCATGTGATGGCTGTTCTCTGCAATGAACCACAACATGTCCATGGACTTCAAAGAGAATTGAGTGAATGCACTAAAAACCAAGAAATGACATAGCGAGAACTGAGCAGCTCGAAAAGCTCGGACTCCGTATACAGAAAGTAGAACTAAAAGCAGATGAGTAGAGATTGAATCGAGCATAGAAATAAGAGAGTTTTTCTTTGCTTAGCACTGTTCGGTTCGTCTTTCTTTACAAGTCAATCTATGCATAATTCTATTTCTTGCAGCGCTGAATCCGCTTTTGAAATACAGATCAGGGGGCGGTATTCTTATTCCTTGGCTCGCCACTTATGAAACAAAACTAGATATTTCTTATTATTTTCTTAGGAGCTGAGCTCCGCATGCGATTCGATTAAGATGCGACAAAACCTTATCCATTAGTCTTGGCGATGCCAGGGATGGAGGGAGTCATCAGTCGCACAAGCTTATTGCTAAAGCCAAGACATGACATAATAGCTTCTAAGTAATGCCATTGTACCCGCTTTCATCATGCCCAACTCAAAAACCATTTATCCCATACTTCTTCTTTTCTTGTTCCTTCGTATGAATAACAGGAATCCCGGTTCGGATGGTTGACCAACATTATGATTGTGTATGAACTAGGGCTTTGGCTCAACACCTGCTGTCTTTCTTGCCCATCCTTTTGTGGTATCGAAGCTGTTCATTGAGATCCATAGGTTCACGTTACAACCCACCAATAGTCGATTCCAGAGCGGAAGGCGAAAAAGATAGGACGGGGACCCTTCGGAAGAAGGTATATGCCCGTAGTATCTAGAAAATATTCATGGTTGCAAGAGCGAGGTTAGTCATCCTCACCATCACCATCAAATACCGGTACTCGCTTTTTCTACAAGCTTGATTTACGAACTCGACCTTTCGCAGGAAGGAAGTTCCGTATACCATCAACGGAGTCAACCCGCTAGAGGGTCACATATATCTAAATACTAGTTCCGATCATACCAGTACTTACTTCCGTGGAGTTACGAGAAAGGGGGAGAAGATGTGATTATGTATCATAAATACTAAGGCCAGACAGACTAAAAGGGGCTTTTGGATACGAAGAAGGTTTTCACGTCTTGCTTTGGGTGGTATGCTTCCTCACTGTTGCTATTCTGCCCTTTCCCGGTAGTCAACCACCAACGAACGCAAGGAGATCTGGACCTGCATGTAATGTTTTTTTTGCCAATACTCTAAAGCAGCTTCCTTACATCAATATGGGATTGCAAAAGGGAGGGAATTGAAAAAGGCGACTCCTCCTTAGTAGGAATAGTAGCTGAGGCTGCTTCAACTCATAACGAAGCTATTCCAGCACATAAGTCCGGGATGATCTGAGGTCGCTAGTCTCACATGGAAGAGATACGAACCTCCGTTGGATAAACACCAGAACTGGTATCGGCTTCTTTTGTTCGTAACGAACAAGCAACGGATTGGGGATTGGCAATAGAAAAAGATACAACCAACCAGCAGCTTTTGGAAACCAGGATCACCCCCATTGTAAAGAGAACACGGCACCCCTTTCCGTAGGGGCTCGCAAAGGTATTATACTGGATGTGTGCAGAGAGCTAATGAAACTCCATTCCTTTTTCTCTATACTCAAGGATCTGCTATAGCTTGCTTTTCCAAGAGTATTGTATTGACCTGATTCCCCAGGAAAGAGTTGATGGCATCTCAACGCAAGAAGGTAGAGAAGAATCCCTAGCGCAGATGTGCCGAGAGCGAGAAAGCCTGTCTTCCCCGAGATTATTTATTCCACTTATTTCTTATATGAATAACTGAAATCAATCCTCACTTGTATTAACTTCATGAGTGAAGAGATAGAGAAAGCCTCAATACCGGCACTGCTCCTATCAAAATCAAATAATTGGATTTGTTTCCCCACTTCCTCCACGGGATTCGTACATCGGATGAGGATTCCTACAACAGTACAACGGATCAATCCATTCAAATCAATGAAACCATTAGGTACGCCCCGGGATCTACTCTATTTTTAGATTTGCTAATGCCAAGATCCGATGCGAAAGCAAAGCGAAGGTTGTTATTCAATAGTTGTTGCCGGTAAAGGAACAGCGGAACGGGTATCTTTAGCAAAGCAATTTTGATTGGTTGAATCGTATTGAGTTCCGGTCTCTTATAGGGTCTTTCTTTGTCCTACTTATAGTATCTTTCCTCCAGCCTATCGAAACTCGTGTTTTTATTAACCAACAACACATGCACTTTGTTAGAACTAAAGAAAAGGTTATTCAATCCACTAGTGCAACTGAAGTGAAGGAATTACCTATTCTGAACCTCCACAAGAAAGAGCTCATAACCACTGCTTGTGAACAGTTCTCCTCAACTGAAGGCGCACTACTGTTACTATTGTAGGAGATATGCCCTAGAGGCAATAATAAATGTTATTATTTATCTCCGTGTTCATAATTAGGTTTATGTTCCATGCTATAACTGCTGTGGTTCCCGAGCCCGTATATCCATAAAGGCTCTGGGGAAAACCCATGTGCACGTGTGGAATAATAAACGGTAAAATGTATTCCTAGTCATGCCTCTAAGACTAGCTCAAGTGTTGCATGATGATTATGTTTTCCCAATCATGGGCATGTCTATGCCATCAACTTTGAGGGCACAATGTTAGAAGAACATTTGTGTTGAATCGACCCGATTGGTGTTATGCTATGAGATTCATTCGTCACAAGTTAATGGTTAATAACACAGAGATGGTTAACGTTTGCATGATTCCTCAGACCATGAGAGTATCGAGTTTCTTCATGCTTGCTTCATGAACTTTGGGGTTTGTTAAACGTCATCCGTAAATGGGTGGCTATTACGGCGGCTTATGGGTTCATGGGAAAGTATGTCAAGTAACTTGATAGCTCAAGATTGGGATTTGCTCCTCCGACGATGGAGAGATATCTCTGGGCCCTCTCGGTGTTACGGTATCCATCATCGTCTGGCCAGACACTTTGTGATTTGATCACGGGGATGCCGGAACACGGTAACGAGAAAAGAGAACAATACCGGTAACGAGGTAACTAGCATAGTGGACAAGTTGTTGATCCACGGGAATGCCAACATGTCTCACCTCAGGTATTTGTAACATATCGCGAAGCAACAGGAATAGCACACGGCAACTGGAGGTTCACTCGAATATTCATTCGTGTGGGTATAGGGGTCAATATGGGTGTCCACGGCTCCGATGTTGATCATTGATCGGAAGGGGTTCCGTGTCATGTCTATACTTCACCGAACCTATAGGGTCACATGCTTAAGGGTCATCTATCTGCTGAATACTAGACAGGGAGTCTGAGAGAAAATCACCGAAAAAGTTTCGGACACCGAAAAGTTTCGGACAGTGGAAAAGTTCCGCAGAGACAGGTCACCGGATGAGTTCCGGTGAAACTGAAAAGTTGTTTCAGAGGATACCATTAAGTCAAATTGGTTTCGGCACATGCCTGATAATTCTTGGAGGGTGCCAGAATCATTCTGGAAACTTCTGGGAATTTTCTGGAAGAAAAACCGGAAATGTTTCGGAGCTGTCGGAACCGCTTCAGATGCTTTTCGCAGATGAAAATCACTAATCTGGAATTGTTCCAGAACGCGTTGAAAATTATTTTAGTGGGTACTGGAATTGTTCTAAGCCCACATAAATATTTTCAGTTCGAACGGACACTGAAAAATGTCGTCGTGAATAGTGAAAGTGCTTTTTGGATAATTTTTGGAAGCCACCTTTTAGGGCTTTTGCTAAAGGCTTCTAGAAGGTGATGTGGATGGATGAGAACCCCCTTTGGGGGGGCCCTCATGGGGGAGTGGCCGGCCACACTAGGGGCTCCACCTTGGAGCCCCTCTTGTTCCTTGGTTTCTCCTTTAGGTCCTTGTGGAAGGACTTCCCTCATATGCCTTTGGGTTTTATTGGATAACTACCCTACCCCTTGGCTTTCCTATAAATAGAGGTGGAGGGGCAGCCCTCCACAATCATCCCTTGCTCTCATACACATGCCAAGATGTTATCTGGCTTCTCTCTCCCTCCCACGAAAAGAGTTTCGTAGAGCCGAAAGG
The DNA here is from genome assembly GCA_011799875.1 of Thinopyrum elongatum. NCBI lineage: Eukaryota > Viridiplantae > Streptophyta > Magnoliopsida > Poales > Poaceae > Thinopyrum > Thinopyrum elongatum. Next base: position 1,428,836 of record CM022303.1, on the reverse strand, counting down.
CTGTCTGGGTTCCGGCAGGAACTAGTTCTGGACGGCGAAGCCCTGCCGGATAGGTGACACCGTATGTGTGCAACTCTGTAGAGAGGTCGTAGTTTCGATCTTAGTGCCCGAGGGGCTGTTCGAGAGTGCCTCCCGAAGGGCTGTCCAAGTGACGGTCCGAGTTCTGTGAGTCCTCCCGAAGGGCTGTCCGAGTGACCATTCGAGTTTCGAAGGTCCTCCCGAAGGGCTGTCCGCGACATCGTCCGGGGGACTGTTCGACCGCCTCCTGGAGGGCTGTCCGAAGGGAAGACGAGGGTATACATCCTCGCGGTTGGGAGGTTGTAAATCCTAGCTGCGGGGATCTGCACCGCCGATCGTCATCGACTCTACTTCCGCTGCGCTACGAGTCGGTAACGAAAATGATCAAACCTTGTATGCAGTCTCCATAGTGGTCCTGGGCTGGTGCGTAGGTCGGAAAAATTTTGTTTTTTGCTGCGTTACCCTACAGTGGCATCATGAGCCGTGCTATGCGTAGATGCAGGTTGCGATCTAGAATACATAGAGATGTATGGGTGTTGCACAATATAATTAGGTAGTAGATGAGTTCTATTACTAAAAATTATTTGTGCGGGTAGCAGATGAAATCTGTTACCCGATGTTCTTGTTGCTTCCCTGGAATTTGCATATTTCTGATCTTGATAACAGTATGGTGGAGTTTCAAAGTTCTGGCAATCCGCGATCCTAATTGATCAACGAAGTGCTAACAGTTCATTGAATTCCACCGTAGTTAAAAGGAAAGATGAAATTTCGCAGACAAAAGGGCAATGCAGATATGATCTGCACGGGGGTCATGCGTATGACGAAGTTTAGTATGGGGCTCGAGATTTTATTATCTCGGTTTTCATACACCCTGGAAAGTTAATCTAGCGACTTGAATTATCATACTTGATGATGGACGTTGGTAGCTTCAGTTTGTTTCGAAACCTTAGAAGCCACGTAAAACAAGTTTTTGCATGAACCGATTAGAGGCGTCTAACTTGGTTTTGCAGGAGGGTTTGCATGTGCATATGATGTGGTATAGCAGTGCTCATAATAATTTGATTATGTATGAGATGACTATATGATGTAAATTAATTAACATGACCTGCGTGTCATGATTCGGCATGATGGCTGGAGCCATATGATTGCACTTTAAATGACCTGCGTGTCAACCTTGTTGTAATGCATTATTTTATTAGCTATAGAGATAGCAATATTATCTGGTGCATCGACAAGGTGGTGGCAATCTTCGCGAAGGTGAACACCGACGCGAATGCCAAAGACGAAGAAATACAAGACTTCTCCGTCAGAAAGGGCTATACCATATCATGCTATTATGAATTGCCTGAGATGTTTATCCCTTATGATGCACCCTTCTTGATTGCACGGTAGTCGCTTTTATTAGGGTGATCTCTCACAAAATATCAAGTAGTTAGTGTTCTCCCAAGTGTAGCACCGTCACGGCACCTAACTTTTCGGGGCATCACATGGACACATGGGTGCGAACGATTAGGGAAGTGTGAGGCTGTTGGGGATCGTAGCAGAATTTTAAAATTTTCTACGCATCACCAAGATCAATCTATGGAGTCATCTAGCAACGAGAGAGGGGAGTGCATCTGCATACCCTTGTAGATCGCGAGCGGAAGCGTTCAAGAGAACGGGGTTGATGGAGTCGTACTCGTCGTGATCCAAATCACCGATGACCGAGCGCCGAACGGACGGCACCTCGGTGTTCAACACACGTACGGTTGGGAGAGACGTCTCCTCCTTCTTGATCCAGCAAGGGGGAAGGAGAGGTTGATGAGGATCCAGCAGCATGACGGCGTGGTGGTGGAAGCAGCGGGATCTCGGCAGGGCTTCACCAAGCACCAACGAGAGGGAGAGGTGTCACGGGAGGAGAGGGGGGCGCCAGGGGCTGGGGTGTGTCCTCCCTCCCACCCCTCCACTATTTATAGGGGGAAGGGGAGAGGGGGCCGGCCCCCTCAGATCCAATCTGAGGGGAGGGGCGGCGGCCAAGGGGGTGGCTTGCCCCCCAAGCCAGGTGGAGGCGCCCCCCACCCCTAGGGTTCCCAACCCTAGGCGCAGGGGAGGCCCATAGGGGGGCGCACCAGCCCACCAGGGGCTGGTTCCCTTCCCACTTCAGCCCATGGGGCCCTCCGGGATAGGAGGCCCCACCCGGTGGACCCCCGGGACCCTTCCGGTGGTCCCGGTACAATACCGATTACCCCCGAAACCTTCCCGGTGGCCGAAACTGGACTTCCTATATACAATTCTTTACCTCCGGACCATTACGGAACTCCTCGTGACGTCCGGGATCTCATCCGGGACTCCGAACAACTTTCGGGTTACCGCATACTAATATCTCTACAACCTTAGCGTCACCGAACCTTAAGTGTGTAGACCCTACGGGTTCGGGAGACACGCAGACATGACCGAGACGACTCTCCGGTCAATAACCAACAGCGGGATCTGGATACCCATGTTGGCTCCCACATGCTCCTCGATGATCTCATCGGATGAACCACGATGTCGAGGATTCAATCAATCCCGTACGCAATTCCCTTTGTCTATCGGTACGATACTTGCCCGAGATTCGATCGTCGGTATACCGATACCTTGTTCAATCTCGTTACCGGCAAGTCTCTTTACTCGTTTCCGTAACACATCATCCTGTGAACAACTCCTTGATCACATTGAGCTCATTATGATGATGTCCTACCGAGTGGGCCCAGAGGTACCTCTCCGTCACACGGAGTGACAAATCCCAGTCTCGATTCGTGCCAACCCAACAGACACTTTCGGAGATACCCGTAGTGCACCTTTATAGCCACCCAGTTACGTTGTGACGTTTGGTACACCCAAAGCACTCCTACGGTATCAGGGAGTTGCACAATCTCATGGTCTAAGGAAAAGTTACTTGACATTGGAAAAGCTTTAGCAAACGAACTACACGATCTAGTGCTAGGCTTAGGATTGGGTCTTGTCCATCACATCATTCTCCTAATGATGTGATCCCGTTATCAATGACATCCAATGTCCATGGTCAGGAAACCGTAACCATCTATTGATCAACGAGCTAGTCAACTAGAGGCTTACTAGGGACATGTTGTGGTCTATGTATTCACACATGTATTACGATTTCCGGATAACACAATTATAGCATGAATAACAGACAATTATCATGAACAAGGAAATATAATAATAACCATTTTATTATTGCCTCTAGGGCATATTTCCAACAGTCTCCCACTTGCACTAGAGTCAATAATCTAGTTACATTGTGATGAATCGAACACCCATAGAGTTCTGGTGTTGATCATGTTTTGCTCGTGAAAGAGGTTTAGTCAACGGATCTGCTACATTCAAATCCGTGTGCACTTTACAAATATCTATGTCTCCATCTTGAACATGTTCACGTATGGAGTTGAAGCGACGCTTGATATGCCTGGTCTTCTTGTGAAACCTGGGCTCCTTGGCAAGTGCAATAGCTCCAGTGTTATCACAGAAGAGAGCCATTGGACCCGACGCATTTGGAATGACTCCTAGGTCGGTGATGAACTCCTTCATCCATACTGCTTCGTGTGCTGCCTCCGAGGCTGCTATGTACTCCGCTTCGCATGTAGATCCCGCCACGACGCTTTGCTTGCAACTGCACCAGCTTACCGCTCCACCATTCAAAATATACACGTATCCGGTTTGTGACTTGGAGTCATCCAGATCTGTGTCGAAGCTAGCGTCGACGTAACCCTTTACGACGAGCTCTTCGTCACCTCCATATACGAGAAACATATCCTTAGTCCTTTTCAGGTACTTCAGGATGTTCTTGACCGCTGTCCAGTGTTCCTTGCCAGGATTACTTTGGTAACTACCTACCAAACTTACTACAAGGTTTACATCAGGTCTGGTACACAGCATGGCATACATAATAGACCCTATGGCTGAGGCATAGGGGATGACACTCATCTCTTCTATATCTTCTGCCGTGGTCGGGCATTGAGCCGTGCTCAATCTCACACCTTGCAATACAGGCAAGAACCCCTTCTTGGACTGATCCATATTGAACTTCTTCAATATCTTATCAAGGTATGTGCTTTGCGAAAGACCTATGAGGCGTCTCGATCTATCCCTATAGATCTTGATGCCTAATATATAAGCAGCTTCTCCAAGGTCCTTCATTGAAAAACACTTCTTCAAGTAGGCCTTTATACTTTCCAAGAATTCTATATCATTTCCCATCAGCAGTATGTCATCCACATATAATATGAGAAATGCTACAGAGCTCCCACTCACTTTCTTGTAAACACAGGCTTCTCCATAAGTCTGTGTGAACCCAAACGCTTTGATCATCTCATCAAAGCGAATGTTCCAACTCCGAGATGCTTGCACCAGCCCATAGATTGAGCGCTGGAGCTTGCATACCTTGTCAGCATTCTCAGGGTCGACAAAACCTTCCGGTTGCATCATATACAACTCTTCCTTAAGAAAACCATTAAGGAATGCCGTTTTGACGTCCATTTGCCATATCTCATAATCATAGTATGCGGCAATTGCTAACATGATTCTGACGGATTTCAGCTTCGCTACGGGTGAGAAAGTCTCATCGTAGTCAACCCCTTGAACTTGTCGATAACCCTTAGCGACAAGCCGAGTCACATTACCATCCGCGTCAGTCTTCTTCTTAAAGATCCATTTATTTTCTATGGCTTGCCGATCATCGGGCAAGTCAGTCAAAGTCCATACTTCGTTTTCATACATGGATCCTATCTCGGATTTCATGGCTTCAAGCCATTTGTCGGAATCCGGGCCCGCCATCGCTTCTTCATAGTTCGAAGGTTCACTGTTGTCTAACAACATGATTTCCAGGACAGGATTGCCGTACCACTCTGGTGCGGAACGTGTCCTTGTGGACCTTCGAAGTTCAGTGGTAGCTTGATCATGATCATTATCATTAACTTCCTCTCTAGCCGGTGCAGGCTCCACAGAAACATTTTCCTGTGCTGCGCTACTCTCCGGTTCGAGGGTCATCTCATCAAGCTCCACTTTCCTCCCACTTACTTCTTTCGAGAGAAACTCTTTCTCTAGAAAGGATCCATTCCTGGCAACAAAGATCTTGCCCTCAGATCTTAGGTAGAAGGTATACCCAATAGTTTCCTTAGGGTATCCTATGAATACGCATTTTTCCGACTTGGGTTCGAGCTTCTCTGGTTGAAGTTTCTTCACATAAGCATCGCATCCCAAACTTTCAGAAACGACAGCTTAGGTTTCTTCCCAAACCATAATTCATACGGTGTCGTCTCAACGGATTTTGACGGTGCCCTATTTAAAGTGAATGCGGCAGTCTCTAAAGCATAACCCCAAAAAGATAGCGGTAGATCAGTAAGAGACATCATAGATCGCACCATATCCAATAGAGTGCGATTACGACGTTCGGACACACCGTTACGCTGAGGTGTTCCAGGCGGCGTGAGTTGTGAAACAATTCCACATTTCCTTAAGTGCGTGCCAAATTCATGACTCAAATATTCTCCTCCACGATCTGATCGTAAGAACTTTATTTTCTTGTCACGTTGATTCTCAACCTCATTCTGAAATTCCTTGAACTTTTCAAAGGTCTCAGACTTGTGCTTCATCAAGTAGATATACCCATATCTACTCAAATCATCGGTGAGGGTGAGAACATAACGATAACCACCGCGAGCCTCAACACTCATTGGACCACACACATCAGTATGTATGATCTCCAATAAGTTGGTTGCTCGCTCCATTGTTCCGGAGAACGGAGTCTTGGTCATCTTGCCCAAGAGGCAAGGTTCGCATCTGTCAAATGATTCATAATCAAGAGACTCCAAAAGTCCATCTGCATGGAGTTTCTTCATGCGTTTAACACCGATATGACCAAGGCGGCAGTGCCACAAGTATGTGGGACTATCGTTATCAACCTTGCATTTCTTGGCATTCACATTATAAACATGTGTAACATCACGTTCGAGATTCAATAAAAATAAACCATTCACCAGCGGGGCATGACCATAAAACATATCTCTCATATAAATAGAACAACCATTATTCTCAGATTTAAATGAGTAGCCATCTCGCATTAAGCGAGATCCAGATACAATGTTCATGCTCAAAGCTGGCACTAAATAACAATTATTGAGGTTTAAAACTAATCCCGTAGGTAGATGCAGAGGTAGCGTGCCGACGGCGATCACATCGACCTTGGAACCATTCCCGACGCGCATCGTCACCTCGTCCTTTGCCAGTCTACACTGATTCCGCAGTTCCTGCTTTGAGTTACAAATATGAGCAACCGCACCGGTATCAAATACCCAGGAACTACTACGAGTGCTGGTAAGGTACACATCAATTACATGTATACCACATATACCTTTGGTATTGCCGGCCTTCTTATCTGCTAAGTACTTGGGGCAATTCCGCTTCGAGTGACCGGTTCCCTTGCAATAAAAGCACTCAGTCTCAGGCTTGGGTCCATTCTTTGACTTCTTCCCGGCAGCTGGCTTACCGGGCGCGGCAACTCCCTTGTCGTCCTTCTTGAAGTTCTTCTTACCCTTGCCCTTCTTGAACTTAGTGGTTTTATTCACCATCAACACTTGATGTTCCTTTCTAATCTCTGCCTCCGCTGACTTCAGCATCGCATATACCTCAGGAATGGTCTTTTCCATCCCCTGCATGTTGAAGTTCATCACAAAGCTCTTGTAGCTAGGTGGAAGCGACTGGAGGATTCTGTCTATGACCGCGTCATCCGGGAGATTAATCCCCAGCTGAGACAAGCGGCTGTGCAACCCAGACATTTTGAGTATGTGTTCGCTGACAGAACTATTTTCCTCCATCTTACAGCTGTAGAACTTATCGGAGACTTCATATCTCTCGATCCGGGCATGAGCTTGGAAAACCATTTTCAGCTCTTCGAACATCTCATATGCTCCGTGATGCTCAAAACGCTTTTGGAGCCCCGGTTCTAAGCTGAAGACCATGCCGCACTGAACGAAGGAGTAATCATCAGTGCGTGTCTGCCAAACGTTCAAATCGTCTGGCAGTGCTGGGAGAGCAGGTGGGCCACCTAACGGTGCTTCAAGGACATATGATTTCTTGGCAGCTATGAGGATAATCCTCAGGTTACGGACCCAGTCCGCATAGTTGCTACCATCGTCTTTCAGCTTGTTTTTCTCTAGGAACGCGTTGAAGTTGAGGGTAACATTAGCGTTGGCCATTTGATCTACAAGGTAGATATGTAACATTTAGACTAAGTTCATGAAAATTAAGTTCATCTAATCAAATTATGTAATGAACTCCCACTCAGATAGACATCCCTCTCGTCATCTAAGTGATACATGATCCGAATCGACTAGGCCGTGTCCGATCATCACGTGAGACGGACTAGTCATCAACGGTGAACATCTCCATGTTGATCGTATCTTCTATACGACTCATGTCCGACCTTTCGGTCTCTTGTGTTCCGAGGCCATGTCTGTACATGCTAGGCTCGTCAAGTCAACCTAAGTGTATTGCTGTGTAAATCTGGCTTACACCCGTTGTATTCGAACGTTAGAATCTATCACACCCGATCAACACATTGTGCTTCGAAACAACGAACCTTCGCAACGGTGCACAGTTAGGGGGAACACTTTCTTGAAATTTTAGTGAGGGATCATCTTATATGCTACCGTCGTTCTAAGCAAATAAGATGCAAAAACATGATAAAACTCACATGCAATCAAAATAGTGACATGATATGGCCATTATCACTTCGCTCCTTTTGATCTCCATCTTCGGGGCTCCATGATCATCATCGTCACCGGCATGACACCATGATCTCCATCATCATGATCTCCATCATCGTGTCTTCATGAAGTTGTCTCGCCAACTATTACTTCTACTACTACGGCTAACGGTTAGCAATAAAGTAAAGTAATTACATGGCGAATTTCAATGACACGCAGGTCATATAATAAATTAAGACAACTCCTATGGCTCCTGCCGGTTGTCATACTCATCGACATGCAAGTCGTGATTCCTATTACAAGAACATGATCATCTCATACATCACATATATCATTCATCACATCCTTTGGCCATATCACATCACAAAGCACTTGCTGCAAAAACAAGTTAGACGTCCTCTAATTGTTGTTGCAAGTTTTTTTTTATGTGGCTGCTATAGGTTTATAGCAAGAACGTTTCTTACCTACGCCAAAACCACAACGTGATATGCCAATTTCTATTTACCCTTCATAAGGACCCTGTTCATTGAATCCGATCCGACTAAAGTGGGAGAGACAGACACCCGCTAGCCACCTTATGCAACTAGTGCATGTCAGTCGGTGGAACCTGTCTCACGTAAGCGTACGTGTAAGGTCGGTCCGGGCCGCTTCATCCCACAGTGCCGCCGAATCAAGATAAGACTAGTAACGGCAAGAAGATTGACAAATCGACGCCCACAACTACTTTGTGTTCTACTCGTGCAAGATACTACGCATAGACCTAGCTCTGATACCACTGTTGGGGATCGTAGCAGAATTTTAAAATTTTCTACGCATCACCAAGATCAATCTATGGAGTCATCTAGCAACGAGAGAGGGGAGTGCATCTACATACCCTTGTAGATCGCGAGCGGAAGCGTTCAAGAGAACGGGGTTGATGGAGTCGTACTCGTCGTGATCCAAATCACCGATGACCGAGCGCCGAACGGACGGCACCTCGGTGTTCAACACACGTACGGTTGGGAGAGACGTCTCCTCCTTCTTGATCCAGCAAGGGGGAAGGAGAGGTTGATGAGGATCCAGCAGCATGACGGCGTGGTGGTGGAAGCAGCGGGATCTCGGCAGGGCTTCACCAAGCACCAACGAGAGGGAGAGGTGTCACGGGAGGAGAGGGGGGCGCCAGGGGCTGGGGTGTGTCCTCCCTCCCACCCCTCCACTATTTATAGGGGGAAGGGGAGAGGGGGCCGGCCCCCTCAGATCCAATCTGAGGGGAGGGGCGGCGGCCAAGGGGGTGGCTTGCCCCCCAAGCCAGGTGGAGGCGCCCCCCACCCCTAGGGTTCCCAACCCTAGGCGCAGGGGAGGCCCATAGGGGGGCGCACCAGTCCACCAGGGGCTGGTTCCCTTCCCACTTCAGCCCATGGGGCCCTCCGGGATAGGAGGCCCCACCCGGTGGACCCCCGGGACCCTTCCGGTGGTCCCGGTACAATACCGATTACCCCCGAAACCTTCCCGGTGGCCGAAACTGGACTTCCTATATACAATTATTTACCTCCGGACCATTACGGAACTCCTCGTGACGTCCGGGATCTCATCCGGGACTCCGAACAACTTTCGGGTTACCACATACTAATATCTCTACAACCCTAGCGTCACCGAACCTTAAGTGTGTAGACCCTACGGGTTCGGGAGACACGCAGACATGACCGAGACGACTCTCCGGTCAATAACCAACAGCGGGATCTGGATACCCATGTTGGCTCCCACATGCTCCTCGATGATCTCATCGGATGAACCACGATGTCGAGGATTCAATCAATCCCGTACGCAATTCCCTTTGTCTATCGGTACGATACTTGCCCGAGATTCGATCGTCGGTATACCGATACCTTGTTCAATCTCGTTACCGGCAAGTCTCTTTACTCGTTTCCGTAACACATCATCCTGTGAACAACTCCTTGATCACATTGAGCTCATTATGATGATGTCCTACCGAGTGGGCCCAGAGGTACCTCTCCGTCACACGGAGTGACAAATCCCATTCTCGATTCGTGCCAACCCAACAGACACTTTCGGAGATACCCGTAGTGCACCTTTATAGCCACCCAGTTACGTTGTGACGTTTGGTACACCCAAAGCACTCCTACGGTATCCGGGAGTTGCACAATCTCATGGTCTAAGGAAAAGTTACTTGACATTGGAAAAGCTTTAGCACACGAACTACACGATCTAGTGCTAGGCTTAGGATTGGGTCTTGTCCATCACATCATTCTCCTAATAATGTGATCTCGTTATCAATGACATCCAATGTCCATGGTCAGGAAACCGTAACCATCTATTGATCAACGAGCTAGTCAACTAGAGGCTTACTAGGGACATGTTGTGGTCTATGTATTCACACATGTATTACGATTTCCGGATAACACAATTATAGCATGAATAACAGACAATTATCATGAACAAGGAAATATAATAATAACCATTTTATTATTGCCTCTAGGGCATATTTCCAACAGTCTCCCACTTGCACTAGAGTCAATAATCTAGTTACATTGTGATGAATCGAACACCCATAGAGTTCTGGTGTTGATCATGTTTTGCTCGTGAAAGAGGTTTAGTCAACGGATCTGCTACATTCAAATCCGTGTGCACTTTACAAATATCTATGTCTCCATCTTGAACATGTTCACGTATGGAGTTGAAGCGACGCTTGATATGCCTGGTCTTCTTGTGAAACCTGGGCTCCTTGGCAAGTGCAATAGCTCCAGTGTTATCACAGAAGAGAGCCATTGGACCCGACGCATTTGGAATGACTCCTAGGTCGGTGATGAACTCCTTCATCCATACTGCTTCGTGTGCTGCCTCCGAGGCTGCTATGTACTCCGCTTCGCATGTAGATCCCGCCACGACGCTTTGCTTGCAACTGCACCAGCTTACCGCTCCACCATTCAAAATATACACGTATCCGGTTTGTGACTTGGAGTCATCCAGATCTGTGTCGAAGCTAGCGTCGACGTAACCCTTTACGACGAGCTCTTCGTCACCTCCATATACGAGAAACATATCCTTAGTCCTTTTCAGGTACTTCAGGATGTTCTTGACCGCTGTCCAGTGTTCCTTGCCAGGATTACTTTGGTAACTACCTACCAAACTTACTACAAGGTTTACATCAGGTCTGGTACACAGCATGGCATACATAATAGACCCTATGGCTGAGGCATAGGGGATGACACTCATCTCTTCTATATCTTCTGCCGTGGTCGGGCATTGAGCCGTGCTCAATCTCACACCTTGCAATACAGGCAAGAACCCCTTCTTGGACTGATCCATATTGAACTTCTTCAATATCTTATCAAGGTATGTGCTTTGCGAAAGACCTATGAGGCGTCTCGATCTATCCCTATAGATCTTGATGCCTAATATATAAGCAGCTTCTCCAAGGTCCTTCATTGAAAAACACTTATTCAAGTAGGCCTTTATACTTTCCAAGAATTCTATATCATTTCCCATCAGCAGTATGTCATCCACATATAATATGAGAAATGCTACAGAGCTCCCACTCACTTTCTTGTAAACACAAGCTTCTCCATAAGTCTGTGTGAACCCAAACGCTTTGATCATCTCATCAAAGCGAATGTTCCAACTCCGAGATGCTTGCACCAGCCCATAGATTGAGCGCTGGAGCTTGCATACCTTGTCAGCATTCTCAGGGTCGACAAAACCTTCCGGTTGCATCATATACAACTCTTCCTTAAGAAAACCATTAAGGAATGCCATTTTGACGTCCATTTGCCATATCTCATAATCATAGTATGCGGCAATTGCTAACATGATTCTGACGGATTTCAGCTTCGCTACGGGTGAGAAAGTCTCATCGTAGTCAACCCCTTGAACTTGTCGATAACCCTTAGCGACAAGCCGAGCCTTATAGATGGTCACATTACCATCCGCGTCAGTCTTCTTCTTAAAGATCCATTTATTTTCTATGGCTTGCCGATCATCGGGCAAGTCAGTCAAAGTCCATACTTCGTTTTCATACATGGATCCTATCTCGGATTTCATGGCTTCAAGCCATTTGTCGGAATCCGGGCCCGCCATCGCTTCTTCATAGTTCGAAGGTTCACTGTTGTCTAACAACATGATTTCCAGGACAGGATTGCCGTACCACTCTGGTGCGGAACATGTCCTTGTGGACCTTCGAAGTTCAGTGGTAGCTTGATCATGATCATTATCATTAACTTCCTCTCTAGCCGGTGCAGGCTCCACAGAAACATTTTTCTGTGCTGCGCTACTCTCCGGTTCGAGGGCCATCTCATCAAGCTCCACTTTCCTCCCACTTACTTCTTTCGAGAGAAACTCTTTCTCTAGAAAGGATCCATTCCTGGCAACAAAGATCTTGCCCTCGGATCTTAGGTAGAAGGTATACCCAATAGTTTCCTTAGGGTATCCTATGAATACGCATTTTTCCGACTTGGGTTCGAGCTTCTCTGGTTGAAGTTTCTTCACATAAGCATCGCATCCCCAAACTTTCAGAAACGACAGCTTAGGTTTCTTCCCAAACCATAATTCATACGGTGTCGTCTCAACGGATTTTGACGGTGCCCTATTTAAAGTGAATGCGGCAGTCTCTAAAGCATAACCCCAAAAAGATAGCGGTAGATCAGTAAGAGACATCATAGATCGCACCATATCCAATAGAGTGCGATTACGACGTTCGGACACACCGTTACGCTGAGGTGTTCCAGGCGGCGTGAGTTGTGAAACAATTCCACATTTCCTTAAGTGCGTGCCAAATTCATGACTCAAATATTCTTCTCCACGATCTGATCGTAAGAACTTTATTTTCTTGTCACGTTGATTTTCAACCTCATTCTGAAATTCCTTGAACTTTTCAAAGGTCTCAGACTTGTGCTTCATCAAGTAGACATACCCATATCTACTCAAATCATCGGTGAGGGTGAGAACATAACGATAACCACCGCGAGCCTCAACACTCATTGGACCACACACATCAGTATGTATGATCTCCAATAAGTTGGTTGCTCGCTCCATTGTTCCGGAGAACGGAGTCTTGGTCATCTTGCCCAAGAGGCATGGTTCGCATCTGTCAAATGATTCATAATCAAGAGACTCCAAAAGTCCATCTGCATGGAGTTTCTTCATGCGTTTAACACCGATATGACCAAGGCGGCAGTGCCACAAGTATGTGGGACTATCGTTATCAACCTTTCATTTCTTGGCATTCACATTATAAACATGTGTAACATCACGTTCGAGATTCAATAAAAATAAACCATTCACCAGCGGGGCATGACCATAAAACATATCTCTCATATAAATAGAACAACCATTATTCTCAGATTTAAATGAGTAGCCATCTCGCATTAAGCGAGATCCAGATACAATGTTCATGCTCAAAGCTGGCACTAAATAACAATTATTGAGGTTTAAAACTAATCCCGTAGGTAGATGCAGAGGTAGCGTGCCGACGGCGATCACATCGACCTTGGAACCATTCCCGACGCGCATCGTCACCTCGTCCTTTGCCAGTCTACGCTGATTCCGCAGTTCCTGCTTTGAGTTACAAATATGAGCAACCGCACCGGTATCAAATACCCAGGAACTACTACGAGTGCTGGTAAGGTACACATCAATTACATGTATACCACATATACCTTTGGTATTGCCGGCCTTCTTATCTGCTAAGTACTTGGGGCAATTCCGCTTCGAGTGACCGGTTCCCTTGCAATAAAAGCACTCAGTCTCAGGCTTGGGTCCATTCTTTGACTTCTTCCCGGCAGCTGGCTTACCGGGCGCGGCAACTCCCTTGCCGTCCTTCTTGAAGTTCTTCTTACCCTTGCCCTTCTTGAACTTAGTGGTTTTATTCACCATCAACACTTGATGTTCCTTTCTGATCTCTGCCTCCGCTGACTTCAGCATCGCATATACCTCAGGAATGGTCTTTTCCATCCCCTGCATGTTGAAGTTCATCACAAAGCTCTTGTAGCTAGGTGGAAGCGACTGGAGGATTCTGTCAATGACCGCGTCATCCGGGAGATTAATCCCCAGCTGAGACAAGCGGCTGTGCAACCCAGACATTTTGAGTATGTGCTCGCTGACAGAACTATTTTCCTCCATCTTACAGCTGTAGAACTTATCGGAGACTTCATATCTCTCGATCCGGGCATGAGCTTGGAAAACCATTTTCAGCTCTTCGAACATCTCATATGCTCCGTGATGCTCAAAACGCTTTTGGAGCCCCGGTTCTAAGCTGAAGAGCATGCCGCACTGAACGAAGGAGTAATCATCGGTGCGTGTCTGCCAAACGTTCAAATCGTCTGGCAGTGCTGGGAGAGCAGGTGGGCCACCTAACGGTGCTTCAAGGACATATGATTTCTTGGCAGCTATGAGGATAATCCTCAGGTTATGGACCCAATCCGCATAGTTGCTACCATCGTCTTTCAGCTTGTTTTTCTCTAGGAACGCGTTGAAGTTGAGGGTAACATTAGCGTTGGCCATTTGATCTACAAGGTAGATATGTAACATTTAGACTAAGTTCATGACAATTAAGTTCATCTAATCAAATTATGTAATGAACTCCCACTCAGATAGACATCCCTCTCGTCATCTAAGTGATACATGATCCGAATCGACTAGGCCGTGTCCGATCATCACGTGAGACGGACTAGTCATCAACGGTGAACATCTCCATGTTGATCGTATCTTCTATACGACTCATGTCCGACCTTTCGGTCTCTTGTGTTCCGAGGCCATGTCTGTACATGCTAGGCTCGCCAAGTCAACCTAAGTGTATTGCTGTGTAAATCTGGCTTACACCCGTTGTATTCGAACGTTAGAATCTATCACACCCGATCAACACGTAGTGCTTCGAAACAACGAACCTTCGCAACGGTGCACAGTTAGGGGGAACACTTTCTTGAAATTTTAGTGAGGGATCATCTTATATGCTACCGTCGTTCTAAGCAAATAAGATGCAAAAACATGATAAAACTCACATGCAATCAAAATAGTGACATGATATGGCCATTATCACTTCGCTCCTTTTGATCTCCATCTTCGGGGCTCCATGATCATCATCGTCACCGGCATGACACCATGATCTCCATCATCATGATCTCCATCATCGTGTCTTCATGAAGTTGTCTCGCCAACTATTACTTCTACTACTACGGCTAACGGTTAGCAATAAAGTAAAGTAATTACATGGCGAATTTCAATGACACGCAGGTCATATAATAAATTAAGACAACTCCTATGGCTCCTGCCGGTTGTCATACTCATCGACATGCAAGTCGTGATTCCTATTACAAGAACATGATCATCTCATACATCACATATATCATTCATCACATCCTTTGGCCATATCACATCACAAAGCACTTGCTACAAAAACAAGTTAGACGTCCTCTAATTGTTGTTGCAAGTTTTTACGTGGCTGCTATAGGTTTCTAGCAAGAACGTTTCTTACCTACGCCAAAACCACAACGTGATATGCCAATTTCTATTTACCCTTCATAAGGACCCTGTTCATCGAATCCGATCCGACTAAAGTGGGAGAGACAGACACCCGCTAGCCACCTTATGCAACTAGTGCATGTCAGTCGGTGGAACCTGTCTCACGTAAGCGTACGTGTAAGGTCGGTCCGGGCCGCTTCATCCCACAGTGCCGCCGAATCAAGATAAGACTAGTAACGGCAAGAAGATTGACAAATCGACGCCCACAACTACTTTGTGTTCTACTCGTGCAAGATACTACGCATAGACCTAGCTCTGATACCACTGTTGGGGATCGTAGCAGAATTTTAAAATTTTCTACGCATCACCAAGATCAATCTATGGAGTCATCTAGCAACGAGAGAGGGGAGTGCATCTACATACCCTTGTAGATCGCGAGCGGAAGCGTTCAAGAGAACGGGGTTGATGGAGTCGTACTCGTCGTGATCCAAATCACCGATGACCGAGCGCCGAACGGACGGCACCTTCGTGTTCAACACACGTACGGTTGGGAGAGACGTCTCCTCCTTCTTGATCCAGCAAGGGGGAAGGAGAGGTTGATGAGGATCCAGCAGCACGACGGCGTGGTGGTGGAAGCAGCGGGATCTCGGCAGGGCTTCACCAAGCACCAACGAGAGGGAGAGGTGTCACGGGAGGAGAGGGGGGCGCCAGGGGCTGGGGTGTGTCCTCCCTCCCACCCCTCCACTATTTATAGGGGGAAGGGGAGAGGGGGCCGGCCCCCTCAGATCCAATCTGAGGGGAGGGGCGGCGGCCAAGGGGGTGGCTTGCCCCCCAAGCCAGGTGGAGGCGCCCCCCACCCCTAGGGTTCCCAACCCTAGGCGCAGGGGAGGCCCATAGGGGGGCGCACCAGCCCACCAGGGGCTGGTTCCCTTCCCACTTCAGCCCATGGGGCCCTCCGGGATAGGTGGCCCCACCCGGTGGACCCCCGGGACCCTTCCGGTGGTCCCGGTACAATACCGATTACCCCCGAAACTGGACTTCCTATATACAATTCTTTACCTCCGGACCATTCCGGAACTCCTCGTGACGTCCGGGATCTCATCCGGGACTCCGAACAACTTTCGGGTTACCGCATACTAATATCTCTACAACCCTAGCGTCACCGAACCTTAAGTGTGTAGACCCTACGGGTTCGGGAGGCACGCAGACATGACCGAGACGACTCTCCGGTCAATAACCAACAGCGGGATCTGGATACCCATGTTGGCTCCCACATGCTCCTCGATGATCTCATCGGATGAACCACGATGTCGAGGATTCAATCAATCCCGTACGCAATTCCCTTTGTCTATCGGTACGATACTTGCCCGAGATTCGATCGTCGGTATACCGATACCTTGTTCAATCTCGTTACCGGCAAGTCTCTTTACTCGTTTCCGTAACACATCATCCTGTGAACAACTCCTTGATCACATTGAGCTCATTATGATGATGTCCTACCGAGTGGGCCCAGAGGTACCTCTCCGTCACACGGAGTGACAAATCCCATTCTCGATTCGTGCCAACCCAACAGACACTTTCGGAGATACCCGTAGTGCACCTTTATAGCCACCCAGTTACGTTGTGACGTTTGGTACACCCAAAGCACTCCTACGGTATCCGGGAGTTGCACAATCTCATGGTCTAAGAAAAAGTTACTTGACATTGGAAAAGCTTTAGCAAACGAACTACACGATCTAGTGCTAGGCTTAGGATTGGGTCTTGTCCATCACATCATTCTCCTAATGATGTGATCCCGTTATCAATGACATCCAATGTCCATGGTCAGGAAACCGTAACCATCTATTGATCAACGAGCTAGTCAACTAGAGGCTTACTAGGGACATGTTGTGGTCTATGTATTCACACATGTATTACGATTTCCGGATAACACAATTATAGCATGAATAACAGACAATTATCATGAACAAGGAAATATAATAATAACCATTTTATTATTGCCTCTAGGGCATATTTCCAACAGTACTGTTGGGGATCGTAGCAGAATTTTAAAATTTTCTACGCATCACCAAGATCAATCTATGGAGTCATCTAGCAACGAGAGAGAGGGGAGTGCATCTACATACCCTTGTAGATCGCGAGCGGAAGCGTTCAAGAGAACGGGGTTGATGGAGTCGTACTCGTCGTGATCCAAATCACCGATGACCGAGCGCCGAACGGACGGCACCTCCGTGTTCAACACACGTACGGTTGGGAGAGACGTCTCCTCCTTCTTGATCCAGCAAGGGGGAAGGAGAGGTTGATGAGGATCCAGCAGCACGACGGCGTGGTGGTGGAATCAGCGGGATCTCAGAAGGGCTTCACCAAGCACCAACGAGAGGGAGAGGTGTCACGGGAGGAGAGGGAGGCGCCAGGGGCTGGGGTGTGTCCTCCCTCCCACCCCTCCACTATTTATAGGGGGAAGGGGAGAGGGGGCCGGCCCCCTCAGATCCAATCTGAGGGGAGGGGCGGCGGCCAAGGGGTGGCTTGCCCCCCAAGCCATGTGGAGGCGCCCCCCACCCCTAGGGTTCCCAACCCTAGGCGCAGGGGAGGCCCATAGGGGGGCGCACCAGCCCACCAGGGGCTGGTTCCCTTCCCACTTCAGCCCATGGGGCCCTCCGGGATAGGTGGCCCCACCCGGTGGACCCCCGGGACCCTTCCGGTGGTCCCGGTACAATACCGATTACCCCCGAAACCTTCCCGGTGGCCGAAACTGGACTTCCTATATACAATTCTTTACCTCCGGACCATTCCGGAACTCCTCGTGACGTCCGGGATCTCATCCGGGACTCCGAACAACTTTCGGGTTACCGCATACTAATATCTCTACAACCCTAGCGTCACCGAACCTTAAGTGTGTAGACCCTACGGGTTCGGGAGACACGCAGACATGACCGAGACGACTCTCCGGTCAATAACCAACAGCGGGATCTGGATACCCATGTTGGCTCCCGCATGCTCCTCGATGATCTCATCGGATGAACCACGATGTCGAGGATTCAATCAATCCCGTACGCAATTCTCTTTGTCTATCGGTACGATACTTGCCCGAGATTCGATCGTCGGTATACCGATACCTTGTTCAATCTCGTTACCGGCAAGTCTCTTTACTCGTTTCCGTAACACATCATCCTGTGAACAACTCCTTGATCACATTGAGCTCATTATGATGATGTCCTACCGAGTGGGCCCAGAGGTACCTCTCCGTCACACGGAGTGACAAATCCCATTCTCGATTCGTGCCAACCCAACAGACACTTTCGGAGATACCCGTAGTGCACCTTTATAGCCACCCAGTTACGTTGTGACATTTGGTACACCCAAAGCACTCCTACGGTATCCGGGAGTTGCACAATCTCATGGTCTAAGGAAAAGTTACTTGACATTGGAAAAGCTTTAGCAAACGAACTACACGATCTAGTGCTAGGCTTAGGATTGGGTCTTGTCCATCACATCATTCTCCTAATGATGTGATCCCGTTATCAATGACATCCAATGTCCATGGTCAGGAAACCGTAACCATCTATTGATCAACGAGCTAGTCAACTAGAGGCTTACTAGGGACATGTTGTGGTCTATGTATTCACACATGTATTACGATTTCCGGATAACACAATTATAGCATGAATAACAGACAATTATCATGAACAAGGAAATATAATAATAACCATTTTATTATTGCCTCTAGGGCATATTTCCAACAGAGGCGGGTGAGTTGAGACCTCGCAGCGAGATCACTTGGTTGTCTTGACGTTCTGGAGGAGCGTCTTGAGCTCGGAACACGCCCATCGAAAGATGAACAAGAGTCACATAGAGATGTGATTGGCAAGTTGGCCTACCGATTGCAATTCTCGTCACTTGAGATGGACACATCCTTGGCGTTGAATTGTAAAATGGATCTTGAATCATTCACAATCAATTATGAGAGATATTGATTTGAGTGGGAGCGCACTGTTGAATTAACTTGTTTAATTCTCAGTGCAATTAATTATGAACACTGTCTAAGTGTGGTTTGCTAATAGTTGTAGAATAATGGCTCGCATTTCCACCTTCCCTATTAAAATTGAATAGCTGTTAAATATCTGGTTAAAACTTTACGGTTGGTAACGTAATGTGAGGATTGTCCTCAAAAGTGCTGAGAAGGACTTTGTCCTATCGCATACTTTCGGTATTCTCTCGCTTATGCTATGGATCATGTGACTCATGTCCTTCGATCCAAAAGCTAGAATTCCGTTTTCAGTCAAGTGCAATATGTTTACTTCCATGAGACTCAAACTTCAAAAGTTTGGATAGTTATGTGATATTCATGGAATCTGAAAATCATTTTCAGAGACAGACAAAGGCTAAAAGATATGAGATATCCAAAGCAATGTTTGTTTGCAAACTATTAGTAAAGGAGTTTACTATGCATTAGACTGATAAGAGAGGGATCCAGAAGAACGCCTGTCATATGATGAAAGGTGAATAAAATAACAACTTAAAGAGAAAGGAAGTGTCCGAAGGGTGTTAGTGTGACTTACACACCTAGGAAGTCCGGGGCTAACGCCACTCTTAAGTTGGGTGCTTATTTTGAGAGTAGGAGAAATACTGAAAGTTAAACTGTTAGAAGTATAAAGGCAATAAGAAAGAAGACTGGAATATCCAGCTCATGTATGAATGTCATACAAGTTTTTGATGTATAGAAGGCTGGTCAAAGATATAGTTCTTGGGAATTATGGTTAAACATGTTAATCACTAATTCTTGGGTATTGTGAGACAATCACAAAGATACCCGCTCAATTGCATTCTGTTGCAACTCGATGTAAGAACTACTATGGCCTGAAAGACTAGCTAGGGATGAGGTTTAGGTATACACAGGGAACATAGTAAATGTTACTATACCTTCCATCGGTGTATTACTGTCTATATTTATTTTCATAATTCATTTAGAGTTTTAAAACTCTAGCCCATTGCATAAGGTATCTTGCAAGAAGGTTGTTCATAAGAGAACTTTTTATGTTCAAAGTTATGAATAACATAAGGGCCATACTTTCATTGAGAATGAGATGTATGTTATGAATAATGATATTAATATATTACCTCTGGATTTACTTTCATAATTCATTTTAGAGTTTTACACTCTAGCCCCTTGCACAATGTTGTTGCAAAAGGGTTGTTCATAAAAGAACAATTGTTGTTCAGTGTTATGAATAACATTTAGAGCCATGCTTCCATCCAGATGGGATGTATGTTATGAATATTGATAGTAATATGATGCATCCATAACACTGACGCTAAATGTCGCAAGACTAAGAGAATACCACACAAGTGTGGCACTACATTTGGTCACATTGGAGAAACCCGCATGGATAAATTCCATTATGATGGATTTTTGAAGTCCTTTGATTTTGAATCATCTGACACTTGCAACTTTCCTCCGAAAAGTGAAGTGACTGAAATACCGTTCACAAGCCATAAGGAACGGACAACAAACTTATTGGTGATCATACATTTGATGTGTGTAGTCCGATAAATGTTGTTAGTAGTGGATTTATCTATCTTCAGAAATGACTCAAGTAGATATGTGGATATTTACTTGATGAGACGTAAGTCTGGATCTTTTGAATTCATTCGAAAGGTTTTCAAAAATGAAGTAGATGGTTATTGTAACAAGAAAATTATGTTTCTACAATTCGATTGCAGAAAGGAATATTTGAGTTACAAGTTTAGCGAATGTCTGATGAGTTGTGAAAGTAGTTTCATAACTTGAACCTCCCGGAACACCATGGCATGTGGAAAGTCCGTGAAGATGTAATCAAACCATTTATGACATGGTAAGATCAAAGATGACATATATAAATTTGCCATTATCCCTTTTAAAGAGTGATGCTTTAGAGACTACGGCTTTTACACTGAAAAGAGCTCCATCAGGTCTGTTGAAATGACGCCATGGTATGGTACGCCCAACCATGTTATATCTTTTCTTAAACATTTGGAATATGGGGCTTGTGTAAAAGGTTACAAACCTATTCCAAATCAGACAAGTGCTACTTTGTAGGTTATCCCAAGCAATTGGGTATTCCTCCCTCACTATACCGAGGCAAATAGGTTTGCCACAAAGAACGGTATGCTTTTTGAAGAAAATGGTTCTTTCAAAAAGATGAGTGGGAGAATAATGCAAGTCGACGAGATAACCAGTATCTCTGTTATCAGGTCAAAGGAAAGAGACCTTGGAAGTAATTCCAGAGTTTCCTACTACGACTGATATGGAAGTCTCTACAATAAAATGTACGGACTTCGGTCGAACTTGCAGCTGAACCACGTAGGCAAGGCTCGTGCAAACCTCTCAGGTGCGCAGACGAGACATTGTTGTTAGACAACAGTATACCTACGATACACAAGGAAGCGTTGATGGGCCCTGACTCCGGAATTGGCTAAATGCCAATACAATCCGAGATAGTTTCCATATAAATGTTTCAAGATTAAAATCTTGATACACCTTTCGAAAGACTTAGAGTCTAACGAATTTTATGGAACTTAAAACTGATACGGATAAAAATATTTTATCCATAAAGCTCGACTTGTTGAAATAACAAGTTCAAGGAGTTGACTACGATGAGGTTGTTTCACCGTAGCGTTGCTTAAAGTCGGTTTGGGTTGAACTAGCAATTAATACATATTTCAGTCATGAGATATGAAACATGGATGACAATAGGATTTCCATATGATGGAAATAAAACCAAGGACTTGCATGTGTTACAGTCCAAGGTATTTTGTCAGTCCAGAGGATGCTAGTAAGTATGCAAACTTCAGAGTTCCAGCGATGGACAGAAGAGAGCAAAATGGAGTTGGAATCTTCGTGTTTTGATGAAATAGTTAAAAGGGTTTTGACTTCATCAATGGGTAACAAAGATGCTTGTGATTCAAGAAAGTAAGTGGGAGCATAATAATATTTCTAGAAACATTGTGTGCTTGACACATTGTTAATTGGAAATAAATTTCTTGACATGAATTAGGACTTCATTTAAAAATAGTTTTTTGATGAAGTGCTTGGGCTAAATAGCCTTTATATTAGGCATGATGATCTATGGAGATAGATTTACCTAATGGGGCTGAGCAAAGATACATATTGACAAAATGCTAAAACCTTTTAGCATTAAAAACGTCAAGGAGTGATTCTTGCCGAAGTCACATGGAAAGAGTTTTTGCAAGACTCGGTGTCCCAAAACACTGATGAGCAATATACATGATGGAGATTCCACACACTCTTGTGTTTGGATTAATCATGTATTCCATGGTATGTAAAACAACCAGATATGTCCAATACTCCAAAGATGTTGCGAGTATGGATACCAAAGTGATCAAAGTACTGATCATGGACAACAGTGAAAGATGTCATTGAGTACTAGAGTAGTACTGATGACATGTTTTCTCGCAAGAAGAGATTATGAAGTGCTTGTTGTAAGTAATTACATCGATACAGTCTTCATCAATGCTCCATGCGATTTTCGATTAAAGTTAATGGTTTTGTGCAATACACAATATGGTGGCACGGTAGTTGGAAATTGTTCCAAACAAGTTACTGTGGCGAATTCTATAACAGAGGCAAAGTATGTTGCCGCTTTTAAAAGCGACAAAGAAGATGTTGAATCATATAGTTCATTCATGAACTTAGTATGGTTCCAAGATGGCTTTTGTCAATGGGACACTACTACAGGTAGTTGCTCCATAACTCAGTCTGAGGAATCCAGGTTCGACCTGTGATTCGCATACATACCAAGCCAAGTCCACACAAAATATGAATTTTGTGAAAGCGTGAAGATGCGAGGATATGCAAAGATACACACGGAGCTGAAGTCGTCAGATCCGTTGGACATCAGGCTATACCACAAGCGAAGCATATTTACACCGGTGTGCCACAGGTGTAAAGTGCATTAGCATTAACTAGATTATTGACTCTAGTGCAAGTGGGAGTCTGTAGGAGATATGCCCTAGAGGCAATAATAAATGTTATTATTTATCTCCGTGTTCATAATTAGGTTTATGTTCCATGCTATAACTGATGTGGTTCCCGAGCCCGTATATCCATAAAGGCTCTGGGGAAAACCCATGTGCACGTGTGGAATAATAAACGGTAAAATGTATTCCTAGTCATGCCTCTAAGACTAGCTCAAGTGTTGCATGATGATTATGTTTTCCCAATCATGGGC
This sequence comes from Thinopyrum elongatum, assembly GCA_011799875.1. Classification (NCBI taxonomy): domain Eukaryota; kingdom Viridiplantae; phylum Streptophyta; class Magnoliopsida; order Poales; family Poaceae; genus Thinopyrum; species Thinopyrum elongatum. The sequence continues at coordinate 1,405,396 of CM022303.1, read as the reverse complement.
ATGTCTATGCCATCAACTTTGAGGGCACAATGTTAGAAGAACATTTGTGTTGAATCGACCCGATTGGTGTTATGCTATGAGATTCATTCGTCACAAGTTAATGGTTAATAACACAGAGATGGTTAACGTTTGCATGATTCCTCAGACCATGAGAGTATCGAGTTTCTTCATGCTTGCTTCATGAACTTTGGGGTTTGTTAAACGTCATCCGTAAATGGGTGGCTATTACGGCGGCTTACGGGTTCATGGGAAAGTATGTCAAGTAACTTGATAGCTCAAGATTGGGATTTGCTCCTCCAACGATGGAGAGATATCTCTGGGCCCTCTCGGTGTTACGGTATCCATCATCGTCTGGCCAGACACTTTGTGATTTGATCACGGGGATGCCGGAACACGGTAACGAGAAAAGAGAACAATACCGGTAACGAGGTAACTAGCATAGTGGACAAGTTGTTGATCCACGGGAATGCCAACATGTCTCACCTCAGGTATTTGTAACATATCGCGAAGCAACAGGAATAGCACACGGCAACTGGAGGTTCACTCGAATATTCATTCGTGTGGGTATAGGGGTCAATATGGGTGTCCACGGCTCCGATGTTGATCATTGATCGGAAGGGGTTCCGTGTCATGTCTATACTTCACCGAACCTATAGGGTCACACGCTTAAGGGTCATCTATCTGCTGAATACTAGATAGGGAGTCTGAGAGAAAATCACCGAAAAAGTTTCGGACACTGAAAAGTTTCGGACAGCGGAAAAGTTCCGCAGAGAGAGGTCACCGGATGAGTTCCGGTGAAACTGAAAAGTTGTTTCAGAGGATACCATTAAGTCAAATTGGTTTCGGCACATGCCTGATAATTCTTGGAGGGTGCCAGAATCATTCTGGAAACTTCTGGGAATTTTCTGGAAGAAAAACCGGAAATGTTTCGGAGCTGCCGGAACCGCTTCAGATGCTTTTCGCAGATGAAAATCACTAATCTGGAATTGTTCCAGAACGCGTTGAAAATTATTTTAGTGGGTACTGGAATTGTTCTAAGCCCACATAAATATTTTCAGTTCGAACGGACGCTGAAAAATGTCGTCGTGAATAGTGAAAGTGCTTTTTGGATAATTTTTGGAAGCCACCTTTTAGGGCTTTTGCTAAAGGCTTCTAGAAGGTGATGTGGATGGATGAGAACCCCCTTTGGGGGGGGCCCTCATGGGGGAGTGGCCGGCCACACTAGGGGCTCCACCTTGGAGCCCCTCTTGTTCCTTGGTTTCTCCTTTAGGTCCTTGTGGAAGGACTTCCCTCATATGCCTTTGGGTTTTATTGGATAACTACCCTACCCCTTGGCTTTCCTATAAATAGAGGTGGAGGGGCAGCCCTCCACACTCATCCCTTGCTCTCATACACATGCCAAGATGTTATCTGGCTTCTCTCTCCCTCCCACGAAAAGAGTTTCGTAGAGCCGAAAGGCTGTCTAGGTTCCGGCAGGAACTAGTTCTGGACGGCGAAGCCCTGCCGGATAGGTGACACCGTATGTGTGCAACTCTGTAGAGAGGTCGTAGTTTCGATCTTAGTGCCCGAGGGGCTGTTCGAGAGTGCCTCCCGAAGGGCTGTCCAAGTGACGGTCCGAGTTCTGTGAGTCCTCCCGAAGGGCTGTCCGAGTGACCATTCGAGTTTCGAAGGTCCTCCCGAAGGGCTGTCCGCGACATCGTCCGGGGGACTGTTCGACCGCCTCCCGGAGGGCTGTCCGAAGGGAAGACGAGGGTATACATCCTCGCGGTTGGGAGGTTGTAAATCCTAGCTGCGGGGATCTGCACCGCCGATCGTCATCGACTCTACTTCCGCTGCGCTACGAGTCGGTAACGAAAATGATCAAACCTTGTATGCAGTCTCCATAGTGGTCCTGGGCTGGTGCGTAGGTCGGAAAAATTTTGTTTTTTGCTGCGTTACCCTACAACTATCAGTCTAGTCTCTCGAGGGCACTCTTTCAATCTCGAACAAACTTACTTCTTCGGAAGAGAGATATTCAGAAAACCCGATTTCCAGTCCTGTCTTAAGAACCCGACTCCAAAGAAAGTAAAAAAGAAAAGCGGACTAAAAGAGAACAACAAAAGAGAGATCACTTTCGACGATTGAACAGCACTTTTATATCCAGATTGGAACTGGACTTGAACCTTCATATCCAGATTTCACTCCACTTTCACTTTCATATCAGGAATGTCGACTTGCACTTTCAATAGTGAATTATTCACTTTCTGGAATAAAGATGGACCAAGCTACTTATGAATGTAACCACAATTAACATCACTACGGTCATTAGTGGAAACTTGAGATTTTATTTATTTATTTAGCGTCCACGGAGGGAGGTCTTCTGTTCGTCCCCCTCTCACCCACGCTCATGCCCACGCTCCCCTCCGCGCTCTCGCCTCGCGCGCACCTCAGGCCGCGGCCCGCCGACGTCTCCGGCAGCTGGGGGATCTCGCGCCGCCGCAGCCTGCAGCCGTACCTAGGCGCGGGGTTGGCAGTGGCGATTCGGGACTCCTCGCCGCATCTCGACGGGGCGGTGTTTGGGGAGGCGGCGGAAATCCTCAGATCCGCTGATGGATGGAGGAGAAGGAGCTGCGGCGGATCCGGAGATTCGGCGATTGCTATCAGAAGTGGCGCATCGGGAACGCGCAGCAGCTCGAGCTGCGAGGGCGGCGGAGGAGGCAGCGCAGTCGCTGGCGGTGGCGAGAATGAATCTCGCGCTGCAGGCAATGGCCAACACCTCGGAGTTGGAGCGAGCCAGCATCTATGCGCTGGGTCAGGAGATTTCCCCTGCTCTGATTCTACAGTGGGCGGAGGGGGAGGCGTCCTCTTCCTCGCGGCAGCAGCGGAGGAGATGGAGGCCGTTCCGAAGGGCGACGAGTTAATGGAGTCAAACAGGATTGCTCCAGTCAGTAAGTTCCCCTCCCCTACTGCTCTACTTCCTAGAACACTTGCTGCTTCTCGCCGGAGATCGCCGTCACCGCCGCCGTTCGCTGTGGTGCCTCCGAGATGACTTGTCAATCAAACTAGGGGTAGTAAACCTATGAGGGCCCGTGTGGTCAGCGACTTGGGAGTGGCTTACAACAGGGCCCGCAATCCTAGCCTCTTTCCTATAAGGAAAAGCACCTTTACCCAACCTATCCACCATACCACTATCGAGCCAGATCCAGGGGCGGCTAGGGTTCGTCGGCGTCCGCGTCGTCCCCCTCCCCCTTCCTTGTTTTGGGTGAGGGGAGATAAATTTGAGAGTGGTCAATTTACTGCTTACGACTGCTTCCCTGCCGGCGCTGCTGATCATCGCATCAAGCCGAAGATATTCAGTTTCTCTGCTGATTTCTGGTCAAAGCGTGAAGGGAGAGCGACATACGCTGAGGTGACTCGTAAGATGGCTGGCGCTGGATCTGGACAGGGTGCGAGGGGAGGAAGAAACGTTGGTGGCCGGGGACGCACTGATGCGGTTCGTCCCCCTACCCAGGCCACTCCTACCCCTCCCACTGCTCCCCCTGTTCGTCCCCCTCTGACTCAACATCAACAAGCCCCCCCCCCCCTATATCCATATACGCCAAGCCGCCTATTTTTCCTATGGCCTCGGGTACGCAGATGATGTATCCTCAGATGGGGCAGATGTTCCCAGGTTATCCCCCCCCCCCCCCGGGTTCCAACAGTATGCTCCTAATCCTTGGCCACAGAATCAACAGCAATTGCAATATCCGTTCATGGCTCCCAATCAGTGTGCTCCTTTGCCTTACCCCCAAGGAGTCCTCCAACCTACGACTACTGGTAGTGGGTCTGCTCCTGGCAGTGGTCAAGCTGGTCAGAGCAAGAACAAGAAGAAGCAGAAGAATACTGCAGGAAAGAAGCCTATCAAATCTGATGCTGGTCCTGCTTCCCACCAACTTACCCTGCCTGCTGTGGTGCCTGATTCCTATAATGTAGATCCTAAGTACATTGGGGCTATCTGCTACAACTGTGGGCTGCCTGGACATTTTGTAGGAATGTGTCAGTTACCAAAAAATTGCTTCATGTGTTCTATGCCTGGGCACCACATGGATGCTTGCCCCATGTGGTACAAACCTTACCCAGCTGCTCAGTTCTGGGGCAGTGCAGGGAATGGCCTGGGATTCTTTCACATTGAGGTAGGTGAAAAAAGTAATAGTGACTGGCTGAATTTTGGTAATGTTGGTCTGGTGGTCATTGAAGAGGGTGAGATTTCTGCAGAGGAATTGGGTGCTTCCTTTGCCAGTATGTGGAAGACTAATTGGCCTTGGCAGATTAGAGCCTATGATGACTCCCAATACCTTGTTAGATTTCCTCCCAACAAGAAGATCACTGACCTAGTTGCTTATGACTCCATCAACCTCAAGAAGAAAGGGGTGTCCATTTCTTTCAAGAATTGGCATGGAGATGTGCCTGCTTATGATTCTCTAACTGAAATCTGGATAGATATTGTGGGACTACCTCCTGTTTGGTGCTCTTGGTCTGTGATAGCTCAAGTTGCTGCTACCCTAGGGGTCATCACCAATATAGATTGGCATGGCATTTTCAGAAGTTTCTATGAAGTTGTGAGAGTTCAGGTTGCTGTCAGAGATCCTGCCCTGATTCCAAGAGACAGACTATTTGAGATTCACCAAGATCTGTTCCTTCTTACCTTTAAAGTTGATGAGGAGGCTCCTGTGGTTTCTGATAACCCTTCAGATCCTTCTGATCCTAAGGAAGATGAGGAAGATAGTAACAAGAAGCAGGAGGGTGAGGAATACTATAGCAATGATGACCTGTTGGGGGAAGAGATGGAACATGACCTGGACGTACCTCTGCTCCTAGTGGGTCTAGAAACAAAATTTACACCTCTGATACTTCTGCTCCTCCTATTCTGTCCTCAAAAAAGGTTGTGGATAACAACAGTCCTCTGGAGAGATCAGTTTTTCTGAAAATTCAAGATGCTCCTCTGACTAAAAGTTACCTATAGGCTGCTAAGAGAACTCCAGCTGAGAATATTGGTACTGTTCTATTACTAGAATTTGATGCTGCTGTCAAAAATGGAGATCTCAACAAAGACTGCGCTACTGCCCAACATGGGGGATTAATCCCCTGCCCTGCTCCCTCTGCTAGCCTTAAAGCTGGTGGAGATAAATGGGGCCCTGTCATATCCACTAGGATGAGCAACAGGATAAAAAGGGATGGGAAGCCAGCCTTGATCAAAGCTCAAGAAATTAAGCAGGTGAAAAATTTGGAGATCCCTAGAGGTAATAAATCCAAAGCCTGTCATAATTCCTTTGCTTGTCTGGATAATGCCAATCTAGTTTCTAAAGCTCTCAAAGCTGGCATTGCTTTGGGAGATAATCCCTCCCAAGTAGATAACAATGTTGAAGCTATTAAAAAGCTTGAGCTGGATAGGCTAGATAAATTTAAACAGGATAATCCTGATATGTTCCTCCCTGGAAACATTGATGTTACCATGGATGAATACTGTTCTATCTATTCTTCTACAGTTCCTATTTCTGTTCTAAACACTAGCTTGGATCAAAACTCAGTGCCAATTATTGGTGATGAGTCTGGGGATGCCTCCCCTTGGCTGGATGTCATCAGCCAGCGATCCAAAAAGTGTCAAGCTAAACTTATATCTAGATTTAAATGATAGGTCTTTTTTGGAATGTGAGAGGCCTTAATGGGCCTCAAAAAAATTCTAAAGTGCAGGAGCTCATTAGAGCTCACTGCCCTGATTTTATTTGCTTATCTGAAACCAAGAAAACTGAGTTCAATATTACTCAATTAGAGGCTATTGACTCTAGGAATGGTTTTATCTAGAATTTGCTCCCTGCCAATAACACAGCTGGTGGTATTTTGGTGGGAGTCAAGGAGGATATATTTGAGATTACTGCTTGTGATATTCATACTTTCAGTATCTCTTGTTTACTGAAGAATAAGTGTAATAACACTGTTTGGAGGCTGATTGATGTATATGGTTCTGCTTATGATAACTTTAAATTAGACTTTATCAATGAACTGCATAACCTCCTAGATAGCTGGGCTGGCCCCACTATTGTAGGAGGTGACTATAATCTGATTAGAGTTGCTGAAGATAAGAACACAGGCCTGATTAATCAGCACTGGGCTGATCTCTTTAATGACTGGATTAATAAATTTGGTCTCATTGAGATCAAGAATGCTGGCAGGAAGTACACTTGGGCTAATAACCAAGACAACCTGGTCATGGCTGCTTTAGATAGGATTTTCGTTTCTGCTGATTGGGAAAGACTTTTTCCTGCTAGCCAGGTCAAAGCCCTCCCTAGAATTGGGAGTGATCATACTCCTCTTGTTTTTAATTCTGATGCTATGACCATTCCTAGGAACAAAGTTTATAGATTTGAGAAATGGTGGTTAGAGGTTCCTGGCTTTGATGAGATTGTTCACAAAGCTTGGAACACTGACTGCCACTTTTCCTCTGCTATTGATATTTGGCAGTTTAAGATTAGGAATACTAGGAAAGCCACCAAAGGGTGGGCCCTTAATTATGAGGCCTCTCAAAACAAAACTAAGCAAGCCTTAGTAGTTGAGTATAATTGTTTAGATATTCTCGCAGAATCTCAACCTCTTTCCCCTGTTTCTAAAACTAGATTGAAAGTGATTGCAGGAGATCTTAATGAAATCTGGAAGAAGGAGGAAATCAAGGCCAGGCAAAGAGCTAGAGAGAGGGACATCAAAGAGGGAGACCTGAACTCTGACTATTTTCAAGCCCTGGCCAACCAGAAGAGGAGGAAGAAACACATTGCTGTTCTGGAAACTGCCAATGGCCCAGTGGAAACTACTGAAGGTATAATTGCCAATGCTGTTGATTATTATAAAAATTTGTTTGGCTACTCCCCTCCTATTAATATTAAGTTGTTAGATGACTTTTGGGACCAGTCCAGCATGGCCACTGAGGCACACATTGATTTCTTAGAAAAGCCTTTTTCGGAAGAAGAGATCAAGAATGCAGTCTTTGGCTCATATGCTGAAGGTGCACCTGGCCCTGATGGTTTTCCTTTTCTGTTTTATCAGCATTTTCGGGAACTCATTAAGAGTGACCTTTTTGCTCTCTTTAGAGATTGGGAGAAAGGGGAGCTGGACCTATTCAGGCTTAATTTCTCCCTTCTGACCCTTGTCCCTAAAGAGCCTAATGCTGTCTCTTTAGATAGATTTAGACCCCTAGCTATGATCAACTGTAGTTTCAAGATCTTTGCTAAGTGTGTTGCTAATAAATTTGGCCCAGTGTGCAATGACTTGATTTCTCCTAACCAAACTGCTTTTATTAAGGGGAGATTTATTTTAGAACGTATTGTAGCAGCCCATGAGGTAGTCCATGCTGTAGCTAGTAACCACCTTCAGGGATTTTGCATTAAACTTGACTATGAGAAGGCTTATGACATGGTTAACAGAGAGTTCCTATTAGATATGCTTAGGAGAAGAGGCTTTGGTCCCAAATGGATGCAGAAATTGGGTACTCTTCTCCACAATGGCTCTGTTGGAGTCGGGATTAATGACACCAATAGTGAGTTTTTCATAGCAGGCAAAGGAGTGAGGCAGGGTGACCCTGCATCACCTCTTCTTTTTAATCTTGCTGCTGATGTATTCACTAGAATACTTGCTAAGGCAGCCAATCAGCAAATGATTGCTGGTGTGTTCCCCCCTTCCAACCCTGCTGGTGTCATTAGCATGCAGTATGCAGATGACACTTTACTTTTCCTTGATAATAACTTAGAGCATGCTAGAAATCTAAAATGGTTGCTTTCTTGTTTTGAGCAACTATCTGGCATGAGGATTAACTTTCATAAGTGTGATTTGGTTCCCATTAATATTGATAGGGATGAAGCCATTAATTTTGCCCAGATTTTGGGCTGTAAACTGAGTTCCTTTCCTATCAAGTACCTTGGTGCCCCTCTTCACTTTACTAAACTTAGAAGAGAGGACCTTCAGCCAATGGTTGACAAAGTTATTAAGAGAGCTACTGGCTGGAGAGGGAGGCTTCTGTCTTTTGGCAAGAGATTGATTCTTGTACAAGCCTGTCTAGCCAGCATTCCCTCTTATTTCATGGGTTATATTAAGTTCCCCAAATGGGCTATTAAGCTCATCAACTCTCAGTTAGCTCACTGTTTTTGGGATGATTATGAGGGTCATCATAAATATCATCTGGCTAGCTGGGGGACTCTCTCCATGAAGAAAGACTATGGAGGGCTGGGGATTACTGACCTCTCTGATATGAATCTTTGTCTGCTGGCCTCTTGGGTCAGCAGATATAATAAAGATGAGGGGAAGATCTGGAAAAGCATAATAGATGCTAAGTACAATACCCAGTCCCCCAACATTTTTACCTGTCCATCCATAGGTGCCTCTCCCTTTTGGAAAGGAGTACTCTGGGCTGCCGAAGCTACTAAGTTTGGCTATTCCTGGAGTATTGGTAATGGTAAGAAAGTTAGATTCTGGGAGGATCATTGGTTTGGGACAGCCCCACTAACTACCCTATATTGGGACCTGTACAAACTTGCCAATGAGCATGATTATACCATAGATAGGCTGTGGGATGGTACTAACCTTAAAATTACTTTTAGGAGATGTTTCTCTGATGAGCTCTTATCCCTTTGGTTTGAACTCTTGGAGATTGCTAAATCCATTGTTTACTCTAACAAAGAAGATTCCTTGGTCTGGAACCTTAATTCCAGTGGAGTCTTTACTGTTAAATCTTTATATAAGGTAGTTAATTTTAGGGGGGTGTTGCCTAATAACACCCCTGCTGTGTGGAATATTAAGATCCCGGCCAGGATTCATATATTCCTCTGGCTGGTGGTCAATAACAAAATGTTGACCAGAGACAACTTAGGGAAAAGGCAACATGTCCCTGACACCACTTGCCCTTTTTGCTCTATAGATGAATCCTGTCATCACCTGTTTTTTGGATGTGACATTGCTGTTGAATTCTGGAAAGCCATATCTAGCATAACTAGATATAAAGGATCAGCCAATATGCTTGCTTTTGCTAAATGCTGGTCTAGAGGACAAAATATGGCTGCTGTCAATGTCATTCATGCAGCTGGTCTGTGGGCTATCTGGAATATCAGAAATGATCTTGTGTTTAACCGCGCTAAGTGGTCTAATATACAGGTACTCTGGCGCAAAACTGCCTCGTACGTTGCTCGCTGGGAACCGCTGGCTGCAGACCCTGTTAAAAAGCAAATTCAGAGCATGGTTCGAGAGCTGGAGATCCTGATCAAAGCGCCTCTACCGCTTCTATGGCCAGATCCAGGCTGAGGCGTTTTGGCATACTATCCTGTTTTAGCTTTATTTCTTTTTTTCAGTAGAGGTGGTGGCTAGTTCCTTCTGAGCGAGTGTGTCTTTGAGCCTGAGGCTGATTCTCTGTAATAGCTAGGTAGCTAGCTGCTATCCTTTTATATTCTTGTAGTCTTTGCTAGCTTGGAGTCTGTTTGACCTCGGAAGTGATGTACTCTGTGATTTCTTTGCTATGCAATGGAATCGGGGCTGGGCCCTCTTCTTCTAAAAAATAAATAAAAATTTACAGGTATTTCTTTTCGTACATCAAAGGTTTTATAATATTTGAGCTTCCGATGGTTATCTTGAGGTTTCAAGGTTTGGACAGCATTTTTCGCTCATTATCAAGCATAATACAACTTTTTATTTGAGTATCAATTGCTTCAATTTTGCGTAATAATGTTTTATAAGAATAAGATTGAAAGCTGTCAGATGTTTAAGAAACTCCAGAGTGATAGCGTTGGATTATATTCAAACGGCTAAGAATCTGACAGATCCCTTTACTAAAGGGCTATCACGTGTTGTGATAAATAATGCATCAAGGAAGATGGGTATGAGACCCACATGAGTTGCCATGGTGGTAACCCAACCTAAGTGACCGGAGATCCCGTGAAGTAGGACCTGGGAAAACAAGCCAGTGGTGAACTGAGGAGAGTAACTTTATTAACCCACTCCGTTGGAGATGCAATAATCTCGGAAACTGTATGGTAGGTTGACTACTGTCTTAATGTGTTCCAAGGCTTATATATAAGCAAGATGCTGTCCTATAGAGCGATCTTTGGAGGAACACACCTATATGAGCCCGACTGCTGGTCACAGTCTATGAGATTGGGGTGATCTCTAGCAAGCTCATGAATAGGCCAGGAGTGTGACTAATATGCTCCACCCGAGGGGTCAGCCTTCGGCAGTCTAGTACTAGTAAGACATGTGGTGAAACTTCTTTATGCCAAACTGACAATTCAAGGCATAGTCCATTGTTCAGTTGTGAAGGAGTGTAGCTCCTTGCTCTAGGTGGAGTTCAACCTTAACTGGTCTCCATTAAAATACTGGTATATCAAAACAGTGTTTGGAACAAAGGACAAAATGGACCCTTGAGATCTGGTGAGGGATTGTTGAAATATTAGGGTGGGCCTAGGGCCCATCTAACAATTTCAGAAAATCTCTAAGGGCCCATGTGGGATATTTGGCAATGGGTGTGGTGGGAAGTTTAGTTCCATATTGCTAGTTGGAGAGGAGTTGGACCTCCTTATAAGGGATTCTCTTTCACATGATATTGGAGCTTGAGAAGAGAAGTGGCTCCCGCACGCTCCTCCTTCGCCGCCCGCCTCGACACACCACGCCTCGTCACGACGCGTCGCGCCGTGCCACGCCGCGCCACGGGAATGAGCCGAGTCGAGCTCACACATATGCGCTTATTTTTGCCGGTCGGGAACGGAGAGTCCCTAACAGAAGAGCCACGATCTGAGACGCTGGATCGTGGGCTGTTACCGACTCGGACGTGGGTCCAGCCAACGTCTCTCCACGCGGCCGTGCCTATATATGTGAGGCGTCTGCCAACCCTAGCCGTCAAGCAATTCAGATCGCATCTGCTGCCTCCACACCCACCATCGTTCCTTTGCTGCTGCTGCCGCCGGTGATCCCATCCCGTCCACCGCGTACACGGTTGACGGGAGAGCAGGCCTCCGAAACTCCGCCTCTCTAGATCCTGTACGGGAGAGGGGCGATTAGGTTTTTGGGGAGCGTCTCCTACGCGACTGCTCGCCGCCGTTCGTCCGCTTCCTTTGTGTCCGCGTCGTCTTCATCGTCACCATGTCCACCACCAACGAAGCCGACCGTGCCGCCGCTGAGAAGCTCGAGGCCGAGAAGAAGGCCACCGAGGATGTTGCTGCTGTCGCCGCCGCCGCGGCCTCTGCCTGGCTGATCGGAGGGAATAACACACTAGTAGAAAACAGGGCTTTGGTTCTGGCTCGATCTACACATTAGTCCCGGTTGCATTACGAACCGGGACTAATGTGAGCATTAGTCCCGGTTCGAGCGGCTAGGGCGACGGTCGGGGCTTGGCAGGCATCAGTCCCGGTTCAAAATGGACCTTTATTTCCGGTTGGAGACACCAACCGGGACTAAAGGTTGCGGCACCTCCAACCGGGACTAACACCAACCGGGACTAAAGGTTTTTTTTTCTCTCATGCCTACACCCCCCCCCCCCCCCACCGTCTTTTTTAGTTTTGTAGAAAATAAACAAAAATGATAAAATCTTCAAAAAAAAAATCCTTTGAGATGTAGTTAGGTTTTAGTGTCTAGTTGGTATAGAAATTTTGAAATATGAATTTTGACCCGTTTTTGGAAAAAACAGAAAAAAATGTAAAACGGCCATAACTTTTGCATACGACGTCGAAAAAAAAGTTTAATATATCAAAAAAAGCTAGAAAAAAATTGGGACTCGATTTCACCTGGGTTTACCCGGTGAACTTTTCTCAGATTCTCAAAATTCCAAAAGTAAAAAAAGTTTTTTCAAAAAGAAGATTTTTTTCCTACAAAATCAAAAAAATAAGCACACATAGCAGTACATTATTTAAAAGACATAATACATTATGCAAAATATGATATGGATGCAATATTTGGATTCCTATCATTTTTCTGATCGATTTATACATATTATTTGTTGAATTTCGATTTACGAATGTAAAGATATGAATTTTTCCATATTAAATTAAAAATGGCAATAATATTGTAAAATTCATTTTTTTTGTTATTTAAATTAATAATTATTATTACTTAATCATTAATGTTTATGTTAATATAGGTTTGGAATTCAAAAAATAATATCATGTGACATCAAAGTCTAGGGGATAATAAGATTGATAGCATAGTATTATCAAGATGTTATCAGTGATGGGGGTGGAGTAGTGTGAGGATGGGTGACCGACTGGGAAGTTTGACCACGAGTGTGTGCTTTGACTTGAGATTAGGGGCGATTAGAGATTAAACTGACAAATAATTCAAAGATTTTAAATATAGGAAAAAAAATTAAAAAATAGGAAAAAAATTTAAAAAAAATAAAAATATGAAAAAATTTATTTCAAAAAAAAGGTCCTTTAGTCCCGGTTGGTGTTACCAACCGGGACTAAAGGTCCTCTAGCCCCAGCTCATGTGCGCAGCCACGTGGAGGGCCTTTAGTCCCGGTTCGTAACACGACCGGGACTAAAAAGGTGGGGCTTTAGTCCCGATTGGGCTGTCCCGGTTGGAAAACCGGGACTAGAGGCCCTTCCCAACCGGGACTAAAGCCCCGTTTTCTACCAGTGACATGTTTATCCCTCTCATGTTTATTTCTGTATTAGCAGTACTAGCTATGTGCATAGATGTTTCTGCTATATGCGTAGTACATGCTAGTCTGGTTCGTAATCAGTATGTCAGTAATTTAATCAATGCCATGATCGTGATTATTTCCTGGATTAATTTAATCAAAAAATTGCGTATTTACTCAGCAGGAAATGAGAGCTGGGCGTGGTGGTCATGGTGCTCTACTTACTACCTCTATCGGGGGTATGAAATGGAACTAGGGATGAATGAATGACAAAGGAGTCGACTCACTTGGGCTGCACACCCTTTAAAAGAATACTGTCATCCATCTCAAAAAAAGAATACTGTCATAAAAAATGTTGAGGGGGGGGGGGGGGGGGATCATGCATATGTAGTTTGTGCACTTGCAAATTTAAAAATAAAATAAAAATTGCATTCTAGTTCGTGCCTTGTATGAGAGTGCGTCGGACCACTTTGTGCCCCAGATCTGGTATGTGGCTTGGTTGGGGCCTCCGGCTTTAAATGTTAGGCTTAAGTGAGAGGTCTGGGTATTCGGCTCATACTTTCTGCACCCCTTCATCAATGGATAGGAGTAGCGACAGATGTTGCCAAGATGGCGGCTTCAGACATATTGATGTATTACTTTGTAAGGTCTTTGCGAATAATTAATAAAGTGGCTGCATGCATCTCCCAGATGCAGAGGCCGGGGGTCATCCTCCTTTTCAAAAAATAAAAAATCATGGCTTGTATAAAACGACAAGATTTCTAATCATTTTATTATTCAGGAAAATCAAAATGACCGGTTTGTTCAATAAACACTGCCACGTTGGCATCCTACGTATGTGAAAACTAACTTCAATTCATTGAGGCGAGTAGAATGAGAGAGTTCAGAGCCACTACGTCTACGTGGTGAAGGTAAGTTAAACCCGCGCTCCTGATCTCTTCTTAAACAAAACCACTGCGCCGCCCATAGAATAGAATAGATTGGAGAGAGTGAGCAGTAAAAGATGACAGACTGCATGTGCGCGACGGTCACTTTCCCTGGCACTCTCGACTAGACCGGTCGTACTAGTCGATACATAATTATTCAGTTTTTTTTCCGAACAGAAGTCGATACGTTAATTTTTAGAGGTGATGGACCATGGCTAATGGCTTGATGATTTGGTGATATCTGCTCCAACACTCCTTTGACGGCCGAAAAAAGTAATAAAGGGCCTTTCAAAATGCATTTACAAGCCCCATGTCTGACATCGTAGTTAAAGTTTGTCCAACATAATAAGTTAGGTTGTAGTATAGTTTTATTATGAGTACATCAAAATGCAAGTATAAAAAAAACACAAAAGGGACCATGCTGCCATGTTTTCCCCTTCGTGCAATCTCAAAATTAGTGAGCCATCTGTCTTCACCCTGAAATAGTTTAACATTACCCATGAATGCAGGGGTGTGATCGCAGTCAAGGCATGGTGAAAGCTTGCGATTTATCCAAAATGAGCTGCTTCTCTCCCTTAAACAGCACCAGTGCGTGCACAACTGTTGCTTTGCTGGATGCGACACAGCAAAGGCATCAAAGACTGTATCGTGTGTCATCGATGACACAGCAAAGAAAGGCCAGGGGCCTGCGACCGGATTCCATCCAAACTGGTGGCTATGCAGCGCTGGGCCATGTAAGACTCACGAGCCATGATGCTTTACCTGATTGATTGATTTCTGGCAACTTTTTGTTTTGCTGGCTAGTCACTTTCTTGAGAGCCAGAGGCACCAGGCAAAACCGTTGGTACCCAGGTGGCCAGGTTGATCTTTATTTTTAACAAGCCGCTTTAATAATTAATTAAAAGTGGCAAGGTTGATCCGGATCGACAAGCAGATAGATAGGAGCGCGTGAATAACCATGGGATATGATTGGTCATGGGCAGATGGCACTCGCGCCCTTTTTACTGCTCCAAGTCACTGCCCGTGTCCGTGTCCGTGTGGTTGTAGTCTTCGGTGATGCAATTATTTTCTTCGGTGATGCCGGAATGCAATGCATCACCGTGCGAGTTGTTGTCCGAGGTGATGCATTGCATTCCGGCAATCAGTGCATTTGGAGGCACGAAAGAGAGAACTACAATCTCCCAATGGCCCATGGGAGTTACCTCCTCTGTTGTCCTCTCCATAATTAACAGTATCATAGAAGAAAATAATGTTCCTCGCAATAACATAAGTTAAGGTAAAAAAGGGAAGCAAGCAATTTCATCCACGGGTACTACATTGATTTGTAGGAGTACCAAGGAATATACACAATAAAGGTTTTATGCGATAGCTTGAGCCACTACTAAATTTTGATCGGAACTTAATTAGAAGCAATGGAACGACTATGTAACTTAGGAACATAACTAGTGGATACCCAAACTTAACTTTAGACAAGGGTTTGGAAACCATAAGTGGATTAGGAGAGGCCACAAAGAGCTAACTGCTCACTGATGCAGACTTAAGATACACAAATGATTCCTGCTGCACGATGTAGAGTATGTAAACTTCACACAGGAAACAAAAGGTTTCCCCAAAAAAGTCTCAAATGTATAATCAAAACATCATGTACGTTCATGCATGAAACAACCATACAGTAGAGCTGGGATTACCGACTGCCCCTTCAGCCAAGGGGAAATTAGATAGTAGAGAGATACATTCCCAAACTGTGGTTGCTTGTAGGCATGGACTTGTAATCAGATTATTGTTCATCCACGAAAAGAACACTTTGTACGGTAAGAAAAAAAAATCATGATAATTCGTGTGACGCCCCCGAACTTGACCGTGTACTAATCATCCACGCAGCATGCACGTTCATGAACGATGACTCACGGTAGTACCACAACACAACTCTACGACACAAATTAAACATAAAACAATATATTACAAGCCAGGGTCACAAGACCCAATATTACATCAAGAGTTAGGTCTGTCTACAGACAATTACAAAGGTGCCTTAAGAAGGCAGAAAACAAAACAACGAAACTAGATCAAAAAGGCGTAGGCCTCCTGCCTGGGACCTCCGAACTACTCGGCGACGTCGAACTCCACAATAACCGGGTTGAGGGAAAAGGTATCAAAGCGACCATGAGTACTCATCCGAAGTACTCGCAAGACTTACATCAGATCTATACTATATATGCATCGGTATCAAAGGAAGGGGTATATCAATGGACTATACTGCAGAAATGCCAGAACTAGAGGGAGAAAACTTTATGTATCACAAGGGCCACCATCTTGCAGCAATAGATGAGAGGAGAGCATCTTGCAGCAAAGGAAGGAGTAAGAGTGCATACGATACCAACTTGTAATTAACACAATAATGCAATACCCTGAGATCTTTCCTCGACTCCCAGCGTGAAAGCGATCCTCGGGCAATCCATATTTATCTGTTTTGAGTAATTCAATAGTAACCGGTTCAAGTTGTATAAACATATATCTGGTGGGTGTGTTTTATTAAGTATCCGGTTTAACTGATAAATATCGGGATAAATCTAAACATCCAAGCGTCCTGTTACCGTGGACACGGCTATTCGAATAGTTTTGTCTTCCGTGCAGGGGTGCACCACATAGCCCGATACGCTCGATTACCCTATCGCCGGACACACTTTCCACAGGTCTGCCTGGCCATCCGACAATCGACATGCCGAAGTCCTACCTCAGCTCTCCAGAGAGGTCAACACGCCGGTCTACCCACTAAAATAATTCTGGACGCATTCCGAAACATTTCCGGATCAATGATCTTCTTCAGCGAAAAGCAACCACAGCAATTCCGGCTGCTCCGGAACATTTTCGGTTTTTCTCTCCGGAAAAATTCCAAAAGTTCCCAGAACAATTCTGGTACTTCCAAAAAGTTGCATGCGCGTGCCGAAACCTATTTGGCTTAATGGTTTACTCCGAAACAACTTTTCGGTTTTACCGAAACTTTTCCGGTGTTCTCTCCGGAACTTTTCGGTTGTCTCCGAAACTTTTCCGGTGACTTTCTCTCAGACTCCCTGTCTAGTATTCAGAAGATAGATGACCCTTAAGCATATGACCCTATAGGTTCGGTGAAGTATAGATATGACCGGAACACTTTCCGATCAATGATCAATAGCGGAACCGTGGACACCCATATTGATCCCTATACCAACACGAATGAATATTCCAGTGAAACTCTAGTTTGGCATGTGCTATTCCTGTCACTTCGCGATATGTTACAAACACCCGAGGTGAGACTTATCGGCATCCCCGTGGATCAACAACTTGTCCATTATGCCAGTTACCTCGTTACCGGTTTTGTTCTCTCTTCTCGTTTCTGCGCTCCGGCATCCCTGTGATCAAATCACGTTGTGTCTGGCCAGATGATGATAGATACCGTAACACCGAGAGGGCCCAAAGAATATCTCTCCATCGTCAGAGGAGCAAATCTCAATCTTGAGCTATCAAGTTACTTGTCACACTTTCCCATGAACACGTAAGCCGCCGTAATAGCCACCCTGTTACAGATGACATTAAACAAACCCCAAAGTGCATGAAGCAAGTGCGAAGGAACTCGATACTCTCATGGTCTAAGGAATTATGCAAACGTTAACTTCTCTGTGTTATTAACCATTAACTTGTGACGAATATATCTCATAGCATAACATCAATTGGGTCGATTCAACACAAGTGTTCTCCTAACATTGTGCCCTCAAAAGTTGCTTGGCATAGACATGCCCATGATCAGGAAAACGTGATCATTATGTAATACTTGAGCTAGTCTTAGAGGCCAGACTAGGAATACATTTTACCGTTTATTATTCCACAAGTGCATATGAGTTTTTCTCCGAGCCTCGTGGTTATTGTAGACTCGAGAACCATAGTAGTTATAACACGGAATATAAATATAATTACGAACATGGAGATAATAATAACATTTATTATTGCCTCTAGGGTATATCTCCTACAGTTTTCCCAACCAACAGTCTGTTGGTACAAGCGACTTTTCCCAACAGCCATTGGTAGGGAAATCTGGTGCGTGGTGTATCCACAGCCAGACCAATGGTGTCAATCTTTTTTGAACCTAAATTGTTATCAACAGTCACTGAAGTCTTACTGGGAACAAGAGTTGTTGCCGCTGATGCAGGCGTAGGCCGGAGGCGGCGGTTGTCCTTCCGCTGGACATGAAGTGTTCCCGGTGGCGAAATCAAGCACGAGAGGGACGCCCCGGAGGAAACTTTCGTGTAGCGAATCTGAGATGTCCGTGGTAGAGAAGTTGTACCATGACTTCTCCACGATCCTTGCCGTAGGAGCACCGGTCAGTTCCCCCCAGATCGGTGTAGCCCTCGCCATTGACTGACAAAATGAATTGCTTGCCGGAGCCGCTGTCGGGCGGGAAGTTGGTCTCATAGCAGCCCCGCCCCGTGCATGACCCGTTCGTTGCAGTCAGCCAGTACATGAGCTCTAAATTGCATGGGAACTTGAGAAAATTACCTGGCCAAGTGCTCAGCAAATCATTCTCAATCGAAAACGGAGGCGGCAGTACTGTCCATAAAGGCTGGACTATCCAGCCGACACCGATGAGAACATTACTCATTGCTGACATGGTGAACGGCGAGTAGGTGAAATTTATTTGCGGGGACAAGCCGTGAATTGGATTTGTGCTGCAGTTGTACGAGATGGCGGCGTATGCTCGTGCCTCGCTCATGGTGAATTTACCGATAGTCGTACCAGGCAGTACTCCATGCTAGGCTGAAGTGGCACTATAGCGAAAGGGTGGGACATCTGCCCACCATAGATGGCGTACTCCATGCTGTTGTGTGGATCTGGCCGCTGCCCTCCACATCGGCGTGAGCTCACCTGCAACATGCATCACATCCTTAAGGACGCTGCCCAGCGTACTCCGTATGAGCAGAGGCGAATGCCACCGAGCTTGGTGACGACGGGTTGGCCCGGTGCGTCCCTGCCCCCTCGGAGAAGTACGCTGTTGTCGGTGTCGGGAACCTTCCCGTGCGCAGGCCGCCGCCCGTGCAGCAGACGATAAACGGCCGTCCTCCCTCCAACGTCCAAAGCCCATCGCATGCGGAATCAAACACCCCCCAAGTCATCATCGACGGATTGGCCCTCTCCACCGTCATGGCATCACCGTGCGCCACCGATATCGTTGCATATATTCGATATATGGCCTCCCTTTACTATCTCCATTTAAACACCGTGCGCTGTTTGAATGATGTAATCATATTCAACGGTGTCTGCTCAGCAAGTGAAAAAAAAGTTTAATTGAACTTTGAATTAAACTTTAAAGGGGGGCAGAGGAGTTGAGATTATATTCGAAAGCATGCACTATTTGTATATGATTACCTCATTAAACACGACGTGAGCATACTAATTATGCAGCATGGGACAGGTGAGAGTGAGGGGGAAAAGGAGGTAAAGGTTTTTCATACAACCTGTAAAGCATGTTGAAACTCTGCAGGTGCAAGAAAACACGACGTACTATCTGTTACAAATGCCTCCTTTACAAGCGTACTGCCTCCTTTACAAATGCAGCATACATGCGTACTGGCTCCTTAGAAATACGGTTACAAATGCAGTGCACAAACATTCGGCCACCTTAGAAATGCAGTTACAAATTTTCTCCTAACCAAAAGACACCTCCTTAAGGATTAATTTTGTCAAAACTTACTTAGTGACACAATCAGCCACCTCCCTCACACTAATACACAACTTGTAGAGGCCGTGGAGCTGACCAATCCATTCGGGGCACCATTGAAACCTGCAGGCCCCCGCCAGATCGAACTCCCGAATCTGAGAACCCCGAGGGAATGGTGTTCTGGTAATCGAGCCCAGGACATCTGGTATGGTATCCCATACTTTTCTGCAAGTAAAGATCCTAAGGTTGGCGGAAAGCTTGCACATGGAAGAGTACAAGGCATCCATGGTGGTCTCATCCACAGATTCAATATCACTCGAAAAGATCTGAAGTTTTCTCAATTTGGTCAGCTTGCTGAGCCTGTTGATATTCTCTACCGAGCTTTTAAGCGCAAGGATTTCAACCTGTCGATCCCCTCAGGCAACTCTGATCCCTCCAAGTTGAGATCCGATAACCGAGGCAAACTATCAATATCTGATGGATAATTTAGCAGTCTAGCTCCAACTATATGTATTGTCTCCAATTGCTGTAGCTCCCCAATTTTGTTAGGTAGTATCACCAAATAGGCGAGGTTATGTGGAATGCATACAAACTTTAAATACCTTAGGAGAAACAACCTACTGATACCGGTGAGGTCTAGTTCTCCGTTGTCCCAGAAATACTGATGTTCAATGTGTAGCACTCGGACATACTTGAACTCGAGAAAATAGGGCACAAGTGAGCTCCGGAAAAGTAAGACTGACCGAACATGTGACAGTGACCCTTTGTTGATTGTTTCCAAAATTCTCGTATCCTCTTTATCATTGTGCTGGACCGAGACTCGACGGATCTCCCCTGTCTCATCTTTTGAACCATCAATTACATGAATAAAACTCTCTTTCCTTGACTTGGATCTCATAAGATCAAGAATTATATCATGTACTCTACAAGACAACACTTCATTGCTGCAGTCATCTATCTTCCCAGGCTGGATCATACACATGTTGATGAGCTTTATGAAGTACCTTTGTGCAACATCCACTGCATCCTGCCAACCATTTTCACTCACGAAACCTTCAGCTACCCATTGCCCCAACAAATCATTTTTATCTATCTCGCGATCCTCTGGATACATACAAACATAAAGCAAACATGTCTTAAGATGATCAGGAAGATGTATGTAGCTAAGATCCAATATTTGCTTCATCTTTTCAAGGTCATCTTCTTCAGTCACAGCACCCAAAGATTTCAATATATACTCCCAGGTTGACTCTGCTGCACCAGCTAGGAGGCTTGCTATACTATTAATAGCAAGTGGCATACCACCACATTTTTTCAGAATATATTTTGAAATCTCTTCTTTTCTGGATGTATCAGGGCAATCTTCTTGGGGACCAAATATTCTTCGAAAAAATAGTGTTCTTGAGTATTTGTCACTGAGTGGTTTCATCTTATAAACATATTTTATCTCAGCTTTGCAACACGTAAGAGCAACATGTTCATCCCTTGTTGTTATTATCACTCTACTGCCACATTTGTCGCTTGGAAAAGCAGATTTAATAACATCCCATGATGAGGAATCCCATATATCATCAATTACGATGAAGTAACTACAAAAAAACGCCACAGAGATAAGAAATGAAGCAGTAGTGAATCTTAGTACAGTTAGGAGAGGATCATTTATATTTTAATACATCTACGTAAAGCATATCCATAACACGTGGATGTATTTCAATACCTACTAAAAAATATTCCCTCCATTCCAGATTACATGAAGTTCTAGGTTTGTCCTAAGTAAAAAAAAATAAGTTTGAGCAAGTCTATAGAAAAATATATTAACACCTACAACACCAAATTAGTTTCATCATTACATATATTTCCATACTATATATATTTGCTGTTGTAGATATTAGCATATTTTTCTAATACTTGGTCAAACGTCCAAAAATCATGAAAATGGTAGATATTTGTAATAACTTGTTTTCTTCCCAGGTGCAAAATAGTGTTGCCCAAACTAGGAAAGGAATGTCACGGGGGAATCAACACTTGCAACTTATTCATTTGATTCTTTAGACACCGAGCTTAACAATAAGTTAGCGTGTAGGGGTTGTGTTTGCCTGTTTAACCTGTGGTGTGGATTAGTAGGTGGGGCAAACATATTTGCATGGAAATTAGGACAAAGTAAATAAGCATGCCAAGTAATTTAGAAATATTAAATTTGAAATTTGAAATTTAATGTAGTTTGCTTATGTACTCTCATCACCATGGGCTGGTGTGTGTGTGTGTGTGTGTTGGGAGGAGGGAGGGGGGGGGGGGGGGGGCTAATGTGTACCTCTTCTTCTTTAGCGATTCTTGGAGTTTGTTGATAAGCCCGTGCACCCCCAAGTTTTTTGCATTGAAATCCTTTCCAATTCGAGAGAGAATGTCCTTCAAAACCGTCTCCACATCAGGATTCTGACCCACTGAAACGAAAGCTTTAGGATGGTATTCTTTCATCTTGTCATACACTTGCTTGGCAAGTGTGGTCTTGCCCAATCCTCCCATTCCGACGATAGAGATTATCTTGAGCTTTTGCTTTGACTTTGATGCATCGCCATCCTCTTGAAGTAGCCTTATTAGCTCATCTCTTGGCGCCTTGATGCCAACGAGCTGCTCTTTATGTTCGTATATAGCCGAAATCCGAAGGTCAAAGATAGCTTTGGAAGTTGCATTAGCTACAACATTTTTTACATCAAAGTTGTACTTCTTTTGTCTATCAGTCACAGCCTGAACTTCGTCCTTGATGTCTCTAATCACATCGCCAATCTGATGGTCAGTCGTCATGCCATTCTCCCAGAGCTTTACACTCTCATGCATGATCTCCCTGAAGCCACTCCTACTGGAGTTAGGCTCGACGTGCACCATGAAGCTGTCAACCATATCCTCTATGTGATATGACAGCTCCCTGACTTCATCAATCCAAAACTTAACCCCATCAAGCTTTTCCAGTTGGGGGAGATCTTTGTGAATAATCTTCAGGTCTTCTGAGAAAGACTGGATATCTCTCTTCATGCTGCTCTCCAGATTGTAGTCCTCCTTGACGAGCTTGCCCAGCTTGTCTAGCAGGCTGCCCATAGCCCCCCTTGCGACATCCACGGCTCGGCTCCCTTCTTCCCCTAAGTATGTCTTGTTGGCAGGATAATGGCGTGAAAAGCTTTGTGGTGGGTGCAAATTACGCTGCTCTGTTTGGTGGGTGCAAATTACGCTGCTCTGTTTGCTGGGCACATTGTCCTCTGCTTTGATGTCCTTGTATGCAGAATAATGATGTACTTAGATTAAATAAACTCATTTCAGCAATAGTGCTTGTTGGATTATCAATCTGACTAATCTTACCATGAAAGCTGCCTCAGCTTTTTCGCTGCTACCAAGTTTCCCTTTTCCGGAAGCAGACTCATTGATCTCTCTCCATTTCGCCTGGGAGCATAGAAATTGATTCATTAAGAAACAGTCAGAAGAATGAGACAGAAGATGCATACAAACACATTAAGATGGGTAGTCCTTATCTTTCACAACAAATTTCGAAACATTTCATAATAATTTCGTATGCAAACCAAAGAGTGATCGTGCAGTATGTGTTGCCAGTTGTATTTATATAGTGTTAGCGGTCATACCGTGATTACTTATGCTTCAATGTAGCTTACGACTGAAATTCATGATTGCTGAATGGATGTTTAATATATGATTTTTTTGGTACCTAGAATTGTTGTAAAGCGCTTGATAAAATGTATGTCTTTTTGTGAACATATTATTTATTTCGCCTGTGCTGTGTTCCAGTACAAAAACAGTAGTAGGAATCCAATTGGCAAAGTCTGAGGAGTGCACATTGACACGGTTTCTCCGGTGTCTTGCTTCTGAAAAAGCATGGGAAATACGTCAATTGCCAATGGCATTAGAAGATTGCCTCTCGTGTGCCTCGGTTCTCTGTGTGTGCCCAACAGACGATTTCACTGCTGCTTCTTTTTTCAATTTTCAGGCAGATATTAATGTTCAATATAATTAGGAGCCATCAATTTTATTTTGAAGCATTTCATGAAAATTTTGCATGCAAACCAAAGCGTGTGCGCAGTACATGTCTCCAGATATATTTATGTACTTTAGCGATCATACCTGGCGCTTGAGAATCACCGGTGTCTCATTGTTGGGGTACTGAAACCAATAGAAAATTAAACACATGCGTTGGCTAAAAAAGTAAATTAAACATCATAATGCTGTAATTCATACCATGTAAACACCAATCGAAAAGAGATGGCTGCCAGATCTACCATGGAACCCCACGATGCTGCTGCCCTCGTCAGCTCTGAACCTGAAACGAGTCGCTGCCACATTTTGATGATGCAAATTTCCGAAAGGTCCGTAGGTTCTGATGTTGGTAACAAACATAAGGGATGTCACAAGAATGTTTTCACCATGACTCCCGTATGCTCCACATACTTCCTTGACAAACTCTGAAGTGCAGAAGCGAATCTGCAAACAGTACACCAATAAATGTTCAGAAGACTATGAACTGGTGCCATAATTAATTCTAGAAGTTCACCAAACGACTCCAAATCTTGATTAGTATGTACCAGGCATGCAGAGCACAACAAAGCAAATAAACGCACCGTTTCAATTTTGTGGAGATGGTTTTCTTCGCCCCAAGGACCTACATGTTGCTTCTTCCCAGATTGGTCAATGTAAGAAAATGAGAACGCATCGATTAACCCTTGGTAGCTAATCGTCAGACTATGCAGACGCCAAGGCTCTTCTTTGATGTCAACAAGTTTACCTCCACTTCCACCCCTTGGTCCACTCTTAGTGGGAGTGGGCAAGCTCTGCATCCATGTGTAGATGTAGTATGTGAGCCATTTTCTATCCAACAGAGGTGTACGTACGTGAGACCTAGTAAAAAGAGAACCAGAAACAAAAACTACAGAAGTGTGTGTATATATATCGAGAATGTGCTCGCGTAAACTTGTTAGCACGAGATATGAGTCCATCTTTCAGACTTCCACAACAACTTTCGAAACATTTCATGATAATTTCCTATGCAAACCAAAGGGTGAGCACGCAGTATGTGTTGACAGTTGTATTTATATATTCTTAGCCATCATACCTGGCCCACGAGAAATCCTTCCCGACTCCTCCATTCCTCCAGAAACCTTTTTTCTGTCTCCTGCAGGGTATAAAAAACTTGTGCTACAGTGGGTCTATTCTTTCTTTTAAAATCCAGACATGATATTGCTATGTTGATGCATGTCTCTACTTGATATAATTCTGCTGATGGAAACGGTGTTGCCAATTGATGTATCCGTTCTCGCCATAGCGCAATTACCTACCGAATCAGAATACAAAGATATAACTGAAGATGGAGAACATAGTGTAAATACTATACAAAAGTTAGACGTGCGATTTTTTCTATAAATGAAAATTGTTCTTTATATCGAAATAAATTATCTTACCAGCTCACTAAATGATGTGAGATCATCATACATGTCCGAAAGTTTCAAGAGGCCTAGACGTCCAGCCATTATCTCTATGATTATAATCCCTAAACTGTAAACATCATTCTTAGGTGAGATCTGGTTTTTAGACTTGAACTCTGGTGGCATATACTCCCTGCATGATATCGGAAATATTTAGCACAGATTTAGTAAAAAAAAGGTAAAAACATTTATTCAATCACATTAGAAAGGAAGGTATTTCAGATGAGGCACTCCACGGTTCACTTACCATGTTCCTATAGTTTTATTTGTGATATGGGTATGTGTCTTACTGAAGAACCTTGACAACCCAAAATCTGCAACTTTTGCCCCCATGTACTTATCCAGTAGAATGTTGGCAGGTTTTAGATCCAGGTGCAGAATTTGTGATTCACATCCCCCGTGAAGGAAATTTAAACCTTCACAGATCCCCTCTATTATATTGTAACGTGTCGGCCAGTCATGGTCACGAGATTCTTCAGCATAAGCAGAACAAAAGAGTATGGCTCAGGTTTGAAATGAAGGAATTGGTGTTTGTTAAACACAAAAGAAATAATCTGAACTTACCATTGAGGTACTTGTCTAGGCTTCCTCCCTGCAGGTACTCAAAGCAGAGGATTCTAGATATGTATTGAGAAAACCGCAGTTCACCGTTGTACTCGACATGTTTATGTTGTGTTTCATAACAATAGCCAAGTAACCGTACAATATTTGGATGTCTGATCCTTAGAAGGTTAACACATTCATTCTCAAATTGCTTGTTGTCAAGTGCTGGCAGATTATAAAACAATTTAATAGCAAGCTCCTCTCCATTGTAAACTCCCTGTTAGACAGAACATAACTAATTAGTAATAAGACTGCATATTAACTAACTTGTGTTGTTATGGTATGCATAATGGTTGCCTCTTGCTCCTGCATCATCCTGTGTGTCTTAAATTAAGATAGACAGATAGAATATGTTTGCAATGAAAGAGAGAATGGTACGGGGAGCAGCACGATGGATATATCCAACAAGAGTTGGCAGTGTTGGGTATTTTTAGCTATGAAAGCTATTGTATCAAACTGACTAGTTTTTTTCTGCTACAAACAGATGTGATTTCTGCTGTGAAAGGTGGCATTCGTGCAAGTGAACGCTTTCATGTGCAACCTGCTGACATATTGTCCATATGAAGCTATGTAAACATAAATAATATTTGCATAAAGGGAAGTATACACAGTGGGTTCTACGTATCTAAATGTAATCCTGAGAGAAAGGTTGAGATATGCTTTCATGTAGTATTTTTCAGTTTTCATTCTTAAGATGCTGCTTGTACTTTTTTTTTGAACTAAAACAGAAGAGATATTTGACTGGACTGGAGATGTAGCTAAATGGTAAATTGTACGTACCTTGTACACCTCTCCAAATCCACCCTGGCCAATTTTTCTGTCGTCGGAGAAATCATTGGTGATGCTTTGTAAGAGAGCTAATGGCAGATCCTTTGGTTCCTCTTGTCCGTTAAGTATACGGCCCAGCACAGTTTCGTCCCCCATTCAGAACTAGAGCATGGTAAAAGTTACGTACATGGTTTGGTTGAGACAGGACAGGCTTGCAGAACAGAAATCCGTAGCGGGGGTATGTATACCTGCTGTATGTTGTAGTGTAGGAAGCACCAAGCGATTGATTTTGGAGCAGAGCAGAGCAGAGAGAAAACCAGATCGACCCCTGCACAGAGAAGAGCAGAAACAACACACCTGTAACTATCCCAAGATGCTCTTAGTTTGCTTGAGACCTGCAGAAATTGGTAGTGAGGAAATGTGTACCTGATGTACTGTATCTGTATGTAGTGGTCCAGGAAGCACGAACTGGAACTGCTCCAAGCACAGAGAGGAGCAGAAATATCCGTGTACCTCTTACTGTTACTGTTGTAAGACGCTCTATTACTAGATCCATCCAAGATGTAATTAATCTCCATTGCAAAAAGGGGAACAGAACAGAACCGAAGCAGAAGCAGAAGAGAGGAGGGGAAACGGCAAGCATACCTATCTATTGCAGAAGCAGAAGCGGAACAGAGAACTCCAGTGCAGTGCTGCGAGGTCGCCGTGCTGAGGCAGAGCAGCTAAGCCGAGAGGATGGAAGGAAGAAGAAGAAGAGGCGACGTCCCGTCAGGCGGTAGCCGAGAGGAAGAGGATAGGGAGCCGCTCTCCTTTCCTTTCGCCCCAACCTGCCCTGCTCCTGCTCGGCGTCGGCGGCGAGAACGTCGTCGTCCGCAGGTGGGGAAAGTGAAAGAGAGACAGAGGAGGAAGAAATGTCGGTGTTTCCAAACCGTCCGAGTCACCGCGTGGTGGGGCAAAAAAAAAAAAAGGAGAAAGAGAATGATTCGGTGTACGTACACTCGATATAACTACGCGTCGGACCCCGCCGATGACGAGGACGATCCATTGGCGAGCTAGCCTTGGATGTTTTTTTTTCCTTCCGATGAAAAGGGGATTACCCGGCCTCTGTCATGCACGCAACCATTTTATTAAACATAAATCAAGTTCAAGTCACCAAGTAGCACACAATAATAAAAATAAAAAGGAAAACATGACCACAACCGGTTGGACCCAAGATATTACATAGCTCATCCACATAGTCCATGGATGTTAATGCTTGTTTTCTTCCCTCATAGTCCTCTCTCCAGGCCGACCCCAGCGGCTGTGCCCGGCGCCAGGCGCTTTCTTCCTTCATAGTCCTCTCTCCAGGCCGACCCCAGCGGTTGTGCCCATCATCGGCGTGGCGCCTGGAGCCGGGCCTGCATCCGCGTCTGTGTTTGGGGTCTTCGGAGACGATCTCCCGTCATTGGTAGCATCCGTCATCATGCACTCATGCAAGTCGCTGGAACCATCGTAGTTGGATCCGGCGATGGAGTTGGAATCCCAGGCTGGGTACGATCCCACCATCGTCATGGCGGACGGAGCGTAGTAGCATCCTGCGTACTAGCCCGCGCCCTGCATGTCAGCGGAGCATGGGATGAGTTGTCCTCCTGCCAAGCTGTACCATGGGGTAGTACACGGGTTGAAGCCCAGCAAGTGGTATGTCTCATTCACCCATGCGGCGTAGTCGGCGTAGGTTGTAGGCGATCCTTAGTAGGCCCTCGGTGTAATACGTGCGGTAGTCGGGGTCGTAACGTGTGGCCGGGAGGCCGTTGATTGTGCTCGAGGCCGCCGAGGGTCCGGAGGATGAAGTCGTCGAAGCTGCCGGTGATATGAGCGTCATTGGAATCGCCACGAACCCGAACAGGGATGCCATTGATGGAGTCGTTGATGAAGGGGTCGGTGAAGGCGAAGCCGATGGAGACAGCATCGTTGATGAGGACGTCGGGGATGACGTAGTCGCTTGGATTCAATGAAGATGATGTCGATAGTGCCGTCCCCACATCCAAATAAATCACGTGCGACTATCGTATTGCTACGAGGAACTAACGAAGTTATCCTTGTCAGCTGGTCCAAGGCCACAAAATCACTCCATCACACACGGTTGGTTTTCAGCACACGATTCTGTTTTCGAATCATGTGCGATGCCGTCATCACACACAATTCCATGCTAGAGTGTGCGATTGGGTGGGTGGGTGGGGGGGGCTGTCGGTGTAAAATCGGGCAGACCCCTCAGTAGGATGTCGCAACTAGCCGGAAAGCCTAGAGGGGAAACTGGAGACAAATTTACCCAGGTTCGGGCCCTCTCTCTGGAGGTAAAACCCTACTCCTGCTCGTGTTATCTTGGATTGATGGGGTGTATAAGGTACAGGGATGATCTCTAGGATCGTAGGTATACTGAGGGGTTGAAAAAAAAGGTGAAAAATGTGCCCTAGCGACTAGCCCGACCTCGGCTTATGAAGGGTACCGAGGCCTAGGGTTACATGAATCCTAGTCGGCTAAGGTGGTTGGACAGTCCTCCTGGATCTCCGGTCTTCTTGCCTTGGCCGTCAAGATGCCGGATCCTTCCTTCTAGAGGGCCCACAAGCCGGCCTGATGGCCGGGGCCAGGTAACGGTCCAAGAGGCCTCGGGACGGCCTGATGGGCCGACTTCTGGTGGTTTGAGGCACCCCTGGGCCGTAACACCGTCAGGGGGGCTTAATAGCACTGATCTGCAGTAGTGGCAGCCTTCTGCTTGTACTAGTTGCATGAATAGGTAGTTCCCTTGGGTAGCTTGCGAGTACATTTAAAGTACTCAACTGGCTTGTTGATTTGGCCAGACCTTGGAGACGACCAGCAGATGGAAGAGTACTATGACGACGTCTAGGTGGATTAGATCGCCCTTCCGGTCAGCTTGCCTCTGGTGTTGGTAGACAGACATGGGCCGGAGCTAAAGACGACGATGTTGTTTCCGCTGCATTTCTTTTGAAGACTTTGCCCTATGTGGCATGTGTTGTAAGACTTGGTCCTTAAGGACACTATTTATGTAAGATTCAGTACCTGAATGGATGTAAATTTTGATTATCACTTTATTGTGCACTAGCGACAAGTCGATCCAGGGATCGTTTTTTCACGTACAATCGGGGACTTCGGTCAGCTAGACCGGGGTCCCCACATAAAGGCAGTCCCGCCCCAGTAGTTTGGTAGCTATCTTCGAGCGATATGATACAATCAGGTAATCCTGCAATTACAGGGAACATATCTCCCATAGCCGTAGAATCCCTGAAGTAGCGCTCCTGTTCTTACACCTTACGAGTGTCTACTCGGGCACAGCGGGGCATGGGACTTAGGAGCCCTTAGACACTCGGGCTGGTGATATGATCCAGGTGCGCCCGTAAGGCACCCTTCTTCAAGTGGGTATCCTTACTCACCGACATCCTCCCCTTCCAATTTCTTCCCACCGCCTGCGCTACTACCTCCTTTGCCAACCACATCCTTATCCGAACCCTACTACTCCCTCATCCGAACATCAACAATGAGTTTCTTCACTGCCAGCCCATCCTTCTTTATATCCTCCTGCTTTCCACCTCCCTCTCATCCCTTTTCTTTCTCCTCGACATGTAGCTTCCTTTGCTTCCCGCTGAGATCACCTACTTCTTCCCCGCTCATGATTTTTAGTGCACTGGTTACCTCTTCACCCTCCCCTGCTTTCTCCCCCCCCCCCCCCCAGACTCCAATGAATCTTTCCTCCAAGTTGGCCTCGCCACCAGAGCTCACCAGCGGCGAATCCGACTTGTTGGAGCTCCGCCATCACCAGATTGAGCCACCACCGACCAATTCCCCTCATGCCACCATCTTTCCCAAGCTCGACATCACAAAGAAGCTCCTTTTTTGAGATTCAACTTGCGCTCCACCGTGAGTTCCATCCATACAAGGCGAGCTCTGCGATTTTCAACAGGGCAGAGGAGGAGAGACAACAAAGGAGTTTGTTTTGTGAAGGAGAGGGACAATGGACGAGGAGGAGGTGGAGTGGAGCTCGCATAGGAGGTCATGGTGGTGGAGTTAAGAGAAAGCAAAGAAAAAGAGAAGTAGAGAGAGAAAGAGAGTTCTGTGCAGAGAAGGGACGCGGGCACGTGTGACGCATCCGGCCGATCCGATCGATGGATCGGTCGATTGGGGCAATTGTTTCCCTATGATAAAAAATACAAAAAACTTGCAAAAATAGAGCTACATAAGTTGCTTGTTAAATAAATTCAATAATATTTAGTTTTCATTTCTGAACCTGAAAAAAAGGAAGTAAGAAATAGTTGAATGATGCTGTGTCGAACACATGAAGTGAAGAGGTTTTGTAAACCCATCGATATATGTTTTGGTAAATCAGGAGCACAAACAACAACATAACTTGCCCGAAAACCCCATCGATGTAAGTCTTGGTATACCGAGATCACAAACAACACAAATTGCCCAAAACAATTAAATTCTCTAGCTTTAGATCTATAAAAAGGGGCACGGAGACTAAGATGTATTTCGAGGTTCTCCTCAAGTCATGAGTTACAGCTGTTACAACATCGGTTTGTGCCCAAGTGCACACACTGCCAAATCACTGCAATTAGCAGTGACATGCATACACGACGGGTCAACATTAGTTATATTTTCAAATCCACTCACTTTAAAAGAGTTCACCAGGGAAATAAATTAGGAAAAAGTGTCAAAAACTGAATCTTGCCTCGGTGCCAAAATCAACTCTCAACTTTTGAACAGTGCCAGTTTAACCTTCAACTCTTTATCCCGTGCCAATTGCCTACTGGAATTTTTTTTTTCTCGAATATGCACGAATGTGCATATTATGTATTAAAGAAGAAAAGCAAAGAGTGTCTCCATCATAGTTTTACAAGGGTTTCATTACAACTCTACTCCTCCCTACTAGCCCACCTCTGTAAACTACGGAAGAAAGGGTCTACATTCCCCTTAAACTTGCCGGCTACCGACCATATCATGCCTTCGGACCTCACCCTACTTAGAAGCACATCCATCGAAGGAGATGCTCCGTCGAACACAATAGCATTTCGATGCTTCCACAGTTCCCAAAGTGTTAGGATGAAGATGGTATGTAGATCCTTCCTCCTCAAGTTGTTAGGCCCTTGCTTATCCCGTAGCCATAGGCCAAGGGAGTCCTGTGCCGTCGGCGTCCAATCCAGCTTGCCCAGAGCATCACAGATCACAGCCCATATCGATCTGGCAAACACACATGTTAGTAGCACATGATTAATCGTTTCTTCCTCTTGGTCACACAGAGGGCATGCGTCCTGATGCGGTAATCCTCTCCATGCAAGTTGCCTACTGGAAATTACGGCAGGAAACTTTTCATGTTGCCCGCAGTTGGACCCATTTAATCCATGTAATCGCGATTAGATGTGTGTACGTACGGAATAAAAGAATAATATAGTATGCATTAACTGATTGAACGTCCCCATGAAATCAATCGCCTGGCACTTTTCCAAGAAATTATATGGCATGATACCATGAATATGTAAGCCTGTAAGACTAGGACACCATACTTGGAGCTACTCTCTCCTTTCCGGTTTAGAGGGCTTATCTCAACATTTTTGTTTTTCTGATTTAAAGGGCTCATCTCCATCTCCTTTTTAAATTCCGAGGCGCATTAAATCTTTGCATGTAAGAATTAAAAAGAAACTCACCAATGCATGTAATGTTCCTACTCATCTAGTGGCCAAGCATTCATGCACTGCAATTAATTCAAATTAATGCATCAGTTTAATTTGGGTAGTTTTTTGTAAACCGGAAAGGAGGGAGTAACACGTACGTTGCACAATTTAAAATAATTCCAGGAAAAATCATTGTTTTGTACAGTGTGGGGAACACATAAACTTCTGGAAAAAACATAACCAATTTTGTGTACATTAATTAATTGAGTGATCAAATAGCAAACCATGCACACAAGTAGTAACGTGCCCTTGTGAGCAGAACATGCATGGTACCCTGCATGTGACCGATCGAGTAACAGGCAGACAGCCGCTCGGAAAGTGCAGACAGATTAATAAGATATGCGAGACATGCCGCCGAAAGTGCTGCAGAAATCACGAGTTCTCAAAGCTTTGCCAGCGATGTTAGAGCATGGTTAATAGTAGAGCCAACTGTTGGCTATATGTAGTAGCCATGTCATTTATAGCCAACTTAAGAGCCAACTCATATAATAGTGAGCTATAAGATTTTACTACCTTATCACTACATGGCCCACCTTCTTCTCTCACAATGCTTCTTGGAGGACGTTAGCTGGCTACTAGTTTGCAGCCCGCTTCTCTTCTCTCTCTTCTTCTCTCTCTTCCAACTAATCAAAAATATAATATTTAAATACTTACAGCCTGCTTACATCACACTATTATACTTGCTCTTAAGGCATATAGTGGGTTAGCACCAAGTTCGATGTCTCTGTCTTTGCTTTCGTGCCCGTGCAGGTTTCCTTCAATTGTTAATCACCCAATGCCATGCCATGTAAAAGTATTCCTCAATACTTTCTACTTTCCAAAATGTACTACAAGGCACCCATGTATCTCAAAGTTAAGTTTGACCAATAATTAGACAAGTAGTAATACATATATAGCTTATGCGACGCAAAAATCATAGCTTTGCCAAATGCTCTTGCATACAAATTTAACTGCATGTCACAGCATAACGAGTGTTTCGACTAATATAGGCTCGTGTCAAAGTTTGTTGGTCGATTCAATGGTTCAGTGTCCTGCACCGATTATTTCAAATGATGCTAGCTCGACCCACCATCCTAGCTGATTAAAAAATCCCAATGACTCCATGTTTTGCAGTTGGCCTTGTAACCCCGATCTGCATGGTGGTTATTGGCTAGCATTCCTCAGTACACGTGAATAAATTTACTAGTCCAAAGCCTGGTTTGTCAGGGACAAGTGAGGTAAATACCTCGAGATTCCACAAAGACATGTGAAAACTGCCATCACACATGTTAAGGTTCTCTTTGGATCTCGAAAATGTTGGAATAGGATACGATTGCGGTTGTGCAAATCAGAGTATTATGAGAACACATGAATTTTATGTTTGATTCATAGGAATAGAAAAGCACATGAATCCTACAAAGACTTGTCAAATCAAGGAATCCTAAGACGGTTTTGTCTACCTCTCCAGCCAACAGGAGCTAACACTCCTATTATTGTAGGCGGTTGGGAAACCTCCTAAAAAAACACCCATCTCAGTCGGTCGGTTCTTTCGATAAAACCATCTAGAAAGACAAATCCAACATGAATAATATTTTTCATGTTGGATTTGTCACTTTTGTATCCCTTTTTGTATTACGCATTTCAATTTCAATTTTTAGGCGCTGTAGACACATGTCTTGTGAACATCCACTATTTTTTTCAGAATTTATTGTAACATTTGAATTTGATTTTTTTTTTCAAAGTGGGAGCATCTTAGTGTTGGTATCACTGGATATTCTTCCGTGTAAGAGCATCTCTAGCACATCCCCTAAAATCCCAACTTGCAAATTCGTCAGGCGGAACCGATACGCAAAATGGTACTGGATAATTCGAAAAACTACTTTCGGCGAAGATGCGCTGCGCCCACGGGAGCATGTGCTCCTCCCGGGCTTCCTCCCAGCGGCGCTTAGCATCTGGGTCACCGGTCGCCGCTGCCTCCTTGGCCTCTAGAAGGGCTGCCATGGTCTCGCGGGTCCGCACTACGTGCGTCGTGATGTGCTTGGCGAGCACATCCCTGCCGCCACGGCCCCTGCCGTTGCTCCGGGAGAGGCGGCCACGATCCCGCGCCTGCTTGGACCGCGCCGCCTTGCGCTCGTCGTCCTCGTCGCTCCACGGCACAGAGTTGCTCGAGCTTCCGGCCTCCGTGTTCATGCGCGCGAGGCTGCGGCAGCGACGGGTGGCGGGCGCGCTTGCTCGGAGGCGCACCCCCACGGCTCCCACCCGCCCCGATGTGGCCCCCACTGCCACGGCCGGATCCGAAGGCCATCGATGCCGGACTTTGAGCAAATGGTGCAGAGAGGAGCGAGAAATTGCTCACCGGACTTGGCTAAGCCTAGTGGCAGAGGAGACGAAACGTGGCAGAGGGGATCGGGGAGGCTAACCCTATATGCCCCCCGGTACCTTTCATGTAGTGGGCGAGGGGGTGCTTATCCGGTGCGCCGGATATTTTTTATCCGGACCGGGCCGATATGCGGTGGCTGTTCGGGCAAAAAAAAAAAGCCCAAAACCGCATATCGGCAGGAATTTTCTGGGCCGGGGGCGTTTTAGGCGATCTGCTAGAGATGCTCTAAGGAAAATGTTTGAAATCGGTGGGCCGTTGACGTTCTCGCATTGGTCACTGCCCGCGGTTGCCACGTGCTAGTGGACCCCGTGTGCTGCTTCCTCAACCTTATGTCGGTCTCAGAAAATTCTCCACCATTCATCCTCGCCCCGCGCCGCAACTCGCAGGATTTCGCAATGCTCGCCTTGCTTGGTCTGCCGCCGCTAAAAACCAGTCCAAGTAAGGTTGCCGCTGCTATATGTACGTGTGAATCAAAAGAAAAAAAAAAGTAGTAGTACGTCCGTAGTCTGCGACTGCGAGCGTGCCTAAGCCAACACATACATGGCCTGCATCCGATGCGTTTGACAGGCTGCACCAATGCAGCATGAGTTGAGATTATGTCAGTTAGATTGTACTATTTGAATATGATTTCCTCCTTTAACAGGATGGCGAACATACCACCTATGCAACATGTGAGAGGTGACAGAAGTGAGGGGAAAAGCATGTAAAGCGCGTTGAAACTCAGCAGATGCAAGCACAAACAATATATTGTCTGTAACACGGTTACAAATTTGGTAAATATGTAGTGCTCTGAAACACGGTTACAAATCCAACATACAAATGTGCGGCCACCTTAGAAGCATGCATGGTTGCAAATCACCTCTAATGCTGCTCATGTTTGAAGGATTGCGCCAAAAATAGCTTAGTGACAAACATCTTGCACCTTACAGGATCGGCTCAGTATCTGTAGCCGCCCAGCTACCTCCGTCATCGTTGGTCTTTGATCTACATCAAGGCTAAGGCATTCCATGGCCATAACTGCAAGACTGTCAAGAAGCTCCAAATCTTCTGTTATTGCAATTTCCTTGTCAAAAAACTCGGTGGCCTTCTTCTGTTTCTTATGGGCTTCAAGAAAGCTCTTTACCAAGCTATTATTCTCGGAACGTATGGCCATCCTGCTGCTAATAAGCTCCAGGATCACAACTCCGAAACTATAGACATCACTTTTTTCGGTGAGTAGGCCTTCCTGTAGATATACCGGATCCATATAATTCATGTTGCCGATGACTGATCCAGTGTGTTGCTTGTCTCTCGCAATCAACCTAGATATGCCGAAGTCTGAAATCTTGGGTACAAAGTTATCATCCAAGAGCATATTTGCTGGTTTGACATCACCGTGTAGAATTCTAATATTTACTTTTGAGTGCATATAAGCTAAACCATGCGCTAACTGTGCAGCAATACTTAAATGTGCATCCAAGTTGAGAGCCACCTTGTTATTGTTGCTGTGAAAATTGTTACGGAGGCTACCTTGGGTGATAAACTCGTAGACCAGCATGGGGGCATCAACTTCAAGGCAACAACCAATGAGCCTAACAATGTTCTTGTGGATGACTTGAGATTGGATGATGACTTCATTTGCAAATTGTTCATTCTCTAGCACACTACCATTGATCGGCTTCTTTATTGCAACCTCTTTGTAGTCAAAACACTTGGTGAAGGTGACGCCCTTCTTGGTCGGCAGCAGCGCCACGATCTCCTCCAGGAAGTACCTCTGGTCGCCCTCGGACGGCGCGGAGAGGCTGGCGGAGGTGCAGCGCGGCCGGGTCGCGCTATGGCTGCCGTAGTCGCCGCCGAAGCTGGCGTTGCGCTTCAGGCCCCGGAGCAACCACCCCGCGTATAACATGATGGCTACCTCAACTACAATGTCTACCTCCCGATGCTGCCTCCATCCGGCTCCGCGCCGGCACCGTACCCTACCGTCAGCGCCACGCCTCGCGTCCGCCGTGCACGCAGCCCGATTACGCCGAGGAAAATCCTGTTAGGGATAACATGTAGCCCAGAGATGATCAATGGGGTATAAATTGAGAATTTTCTCAAAAAGAGGTAAAATCTGTCAAAAACGTGGAACATGGGGATAAAAAATGAAATTAACTCTAAAACCAAAGCACTGCGGAACGAGGCCTTGATGGAAAACCGCGCCGCCCATAGAATAGAATAGATTCGTGAGAGTGTGCAGTAAAAGCAGTTCGCGACACCCACAAGATTCTTGGGCCGATTGCATATTGACAGACTGCATGTGCGCGGCGGTCAAGTCAGTAACACGGTTGCTTTCCCAGGCACCGACGCACTCATCCATGGGTCCTGATGACATACCAGCCGTAGTGGTGCAGCTCCTCTGGACAAGACCCAAAAATCTCGCGTGTACAGCGACGGCTAAAGAGGAATGGGAAACGATTCGATTCGATCCGCCCGGCCGGCTGAATCTATGCCTTTTTTAAAGAGAATCTACGCTTTTTTCTTTCCGACTCGTTTTTTATCCTTTTTACTCACATAACTAGTAGAGTGGCCGCGACATGCGCGGGCGTCGTTTTGTGTAATGATTAATAAAAAGAAATTTTCGAAAAATATGTCATGCATACATATAGTTCATGCTATACTGCTCATCGCACCACACACATCCTAGGAAGTCCACCACCTCTAGAATGGGGAAGTATCGAGTCGGTCGTTACTTCGTCAGTGCTCTTAGTTGGATATCAAATTAAAGTTGAAATAATTGTGAGCCGGCCGGTCATTTGTACTGATTTACTTATATTAGATATAAGTACACTGAAATATACTCCAAGCCAACTGGTGGTTTTTAAGTTTTGTTACATCAACTCGCAAAAAAAAGTTGTTTTAGATCAATATGTGAAACTAAAGTTCCATCCGAGAGCTAGCTTATTGTTTATAAGTGACATTATGCAGTTTTTGTTTTACCAAAATCGTATAATATTTGGTGGTATTAAAAGTTTGGATAAAAAACTAAATGATTATTTGAACATGAAGTTAGATAGTTCGCCAAATTGCTTTCTGCTTAGTAAGGAAATGAACAAGTTATTATTGATATGTCTACGTTGGCAATTGGTATGTTGGATAACGTATTATTTCGTGTCGGTTCAGGATCCAGGCAGTAATCATATGGGGTGAGGCATGTAGCTGCTTGCCCAGATGGGATTCACACGAGGCAAGTTACCTTGATTCGGGCCCTCACGATCAAGGTAACACACTACTCCTGCTCTGATGTATAATGGGGTTCTAGCCTCGTATGAGAGCTAGGATTTTGTGTACAATAGGTATGGGATGAGTCGTAGAGATGGGGCCCTGCCTTGCCATATATAGGGGGACAAGGTTAGGGTTTACACGTCTTCGGGGCAATAGGATATAGCCTATTCTCGCGGGATTACACCGGATCTCGTGGGGTGGGCCTTCTTGGACACTAAGCCTTGATGATGCACCCCGGGCGTGCATCATGGGCCAAGTCGTGGGCTTGGGCCACCCCGTGACTGACGGGCCGACTCCCGGCCTGCTGGTGCACCCCGGGGTCATGGCATCGTCAGTAGCCCCCGAGTCCTTCAAGAGTTGGCTGTGTCCGAGTGGAAGCCGGACTGAGCGCGCCGTCTTGTTCCTCACAGCGAGGTCTTAATGGACTCATGGAATTTCTGAAAAGTAAAGAGACCCAGCACCATTCACCCGAAGGGCAGGAACAGCGGGATCAACCGAGGGGTGGAACACCCAACGGTGAGGCCGACTCCGTGCACGCGAGGTGTGCCCATCAGCCGACTGACGGGCTGACTCCCGGCCTGCTTGTGCGCACCCCAAGTCCTTCATTAGTTGGCTGTATCCAAGTGGAAGCCGGACTGAGCACGTCCTCTTGTTCGTCACAGTGAGGTCTTGATGGACTCATGGAATTTCTGAAAAGTAAAGAGACCCAGCACCGTTCACCCGAAGGGCAGGAACAGCGGGATCAGCCGAGGGTGAGAACACCCAACGGTGAGGCCGACTCCGTAGACGCGAGGTGTGCCCATCAGCCGACTCCTTCGCCGTAGTGGTGCAGCTCCTCATGACTAGACCCAAAAAAATCTCATGTGTACTGTAGCAGATCATAGCAGCCTAGTTCAGTTTACGGCCGTCGGTCTTGAGCGGGGCTTGTCGGTTGGATGCCTGCTGGTGGCTGAGGATGAGGCGCGAGGCAGTGCAGTGGTCCGGCCGGTCATGAGGCTCGGACGGGCAGCGTGGCAACGCCGGGTGAAAACTCCGCCTCTCGCTAATGGCAAGGGCAGGTGACGGCGACACCTTCGGGCGCCACTTTTCTTCTTGGAGACGTCGCTGAGGTGTGGTGCCGTCCTACCTCCCGAACAACTCCGAGGGAAACCTCATATCTCCCCGGGATCAGACGATGATGGCACCCTGCGTCACGCCACCCTTTTGGGGGCATCATCCTTGGAGTTGCCACCAGACGGAGGGTGCATGGAGGTGGTGGTGTCAGGGCTTCTGTGGCAACAACGACAGAGGGGAGCGGTGTAGGGGTCAGCATGCTGGATCAGTGGAAGATGGCGCTGTTGACGTCAAGGCTTCTGTGGCAACGACGATGGTGTTGAGCGATGTTGGGGTCGCGGCAATGGTTGTGGTAGTCGGCTCTTCTCCGGCGTGTCCGTGGGATGGCCTCGGATTGTTTTGTTGCTGTGAAGTCGGAGCTGCGGCGGCGGGGCCCCAGTGGCGATGATGACATCCGACAGGTGGTCAGTTCGGTGATCTTCTGTGGCGCCAACCATGCATAGTTCCCCATCGTAGCTCTCCGTCTGCCAGGGTGAAACCTCTTGGCGACGTGGCGAAGAAGAACGGTCAGCCCTGGCCCGGCTGTCCGCCCGGCGATCTACATGTCGACGGGGCTGCGATGATCCGACTGTCGGGGCTCGACTCTGGGTTCCCCCAGCCACCCGACTCTTGGACGCCAGTCGGTCTCAAGACTGGGAGATCACCTCGTTCTGCACCATCGCCGTTCGCAATAGGATTGCCACATGGCGAATAATGTCAGCCATGGCCCTGTGCTGCGGCCGCCGCATGGAATCTGCCAATCTCGTAGCAGCCATTACATTTTGAACAGGAGTGCAAAAAACTCAAAAATCACCTGCACCCCCTGCCGCAAGGGAGTTGTGAACATCCCGACCATGACGGATTAGATACGGAGAAGGCTGATGGCGATGTTGACTGCCTTCAGCTAACTCCCACTCTCACACCTCGAGATCGGGCTCCAACCGTGCCTGTCGGTCGCGCTCCGCCAGATTCGCCTGGCGCACCGCCTCCATGGCTATGTCTACGGGGGTAGTGCCCGTGATGGGGTGTGAAGGAGCGCCTCCGCAGGGAGATGTTGTTCCGCAGTGAGCTGAGCGCCACCCGCCGTGGTATTCTGAGCTGCAGCAGACGGATCGTCCGCTGCACCAATGTGCGTGCTGGGCTGCGGCGGTGGCGTTCCAGTGATGAAGACCTCCGCCATGGAAGCCTGGCTCATGTAGCTCTCCTCATCCGAGCATGATTCCAGAAGAGGGAGAAGCAAGTCGGATTCGATCATACCGACTTGCTGGCTAGGAGAACGATGGAAGCGAGGCTTGCCGGAGCGCTTCCGATGCCGCCGGGGAGCCTGATAGTAAACTCTAGTGTATTTCTCAATCAATCTCCCTTGCCATTTGATTTGCTTGTGAATGTTGGCATCCACTGGATCATTTCAGTTTGCAAGTTTGCCTTTTGTTCGATGTGTTCTTTTGAACTTTGAGAAAATTGCGCAAATACATAATATTTGAGGCTGAGGTAACAAAAAACCACAACTCTAAGGGATTAAAAAAAACACAACTCTCAGCTCTGGCTCCAGTGTTATTCCGGTCGATCCATCCCAGGAGTTGCGCTTTCTATTCGAGTCAAGGAAGGATGTATCATCTTCCCTGCAGCTAACCAACATGACAGATGGCTTCATTGCATTTGGTATAAAGGCCAACAAACGGAAGTACTGTACACAGCCAAACACTGGAGTTATTGAAACACCCCATGTAATTAAGCTACTGTTGCTATCTAATAAAGTTGCCAAGTCATCATGTTTGTTATGCTAATTGCCGCTTAGTTTCAAATCCATTTCAAATTCAAATTCAAATGCAAGTCAGAAAATTATTTCTTCAAACAGGGAAACAAAAATGTTGGAAGCATTTCATAAAATCCCTAAATAATTGTCATTCAGAAACCAAACCTATTTGGAATTCCAAAATGACTCTAGCAATATTCAAACAAGTCCAGCAACACTTATGATGGCCATTTAAATTCAAACATAAACTTAAGTATTTGCAAATGCTCTGAATTTTTTTTGTGCAGCACCAGAATATTGCAAAGTATTTATGAGCAAAGTTTTATCAACAACTAAAACCATTTGGTGGCTCAATTAAATAGAAAATAGAAGGTAAAACCTGTAGCAGAAAAAAGAACAGGAAAAACAGAAATGCCCCACTGTGCTGTTGGGCTCTAAGCGCACAGGAGCCGGCCCAGCCCACCATCGTCATCCCCTACATCACGCCTCCGTGTTAGCACCGCCGGGCGCACAGACGCGATGCGTCGGGTGATGCTTGACACCGCCGTCGCTGCAGCGCCCTGGGTGGCTACATAGCCTCCCCACGACCGCCTCGGACGAACCCTAATCCCCATTCCCCTCCCTACCTCGTCAATTGTTGCTCCTTCCCTAGTCAAAAACCTTATTTCTGTTCGCCACTTTAGAACTGACCACCAAGTTTCCATTGAATTTGATCCCCTTGGTCTTTCTGTGAAGGATCTCAAAACCCAGGCCCTGATCGCACAGCACAGAAGAAGTTCAAGGTCTTACCTTTTAGGGTGAAAATCCAAGGTCTGACCTTAATTGATTGTGCTTGGCAATGGCCTTTTTGAAGGCATTGTTTTGAGAGCGTGGAC
The DNA here is from genome assembly GCA_011799875.1 of Thinopyrum elongatum. Classification (NCBI taxonomy): domain Eukaryota; kingdom Viridiplantae; phylum Streptophyta; class Magnoliopsida; order Poales; family Poaceae; genus Thinopyrum; species Thinopyrum elongatum. Next base: position 1,364,263 of record CM022303.1, on the reverse strand, counting down.
TTTCTTCAGGGTAAAAATCTATGATCTATGATCGGGCGATGACGGCGCTTGTGCACTGTTTCCTTCTTGGAGGCATCGCTTTTGGAGAATTTGGACTTCAGGTGCTGTGTTGGTGGTGTTTGTACTGCTGCTTCAAGGACTAGATCACTGTAGCGGGACTTTTTCTTTTTTAGCTTCTTCTTCTTTTATTAGCTGTGTGCATCCGTAGTGCCATTAGGGTATTGCGTTGTTGCAGAGGCTGGGTGTAATTGATATCTCCGCGATATTAATATATTTCCTTTGTCGAAAAAAGGAGTACCTTTTTTATGGCTAGCTACGTTGCTTTATGTTGCGCACCTAGCGAAGGCTCGGAGGGCCAACCTAGCGAAGCTGTTTCTTTTCTTTGCCGTGCCGTGATGTCCATGTTTAAATTCTATAGCTAAATGGCATGCCATGTGGCCGTCCTACTTGCTAGGACAGTAGGATCCAATGAACACCCCACTTTTCACACTTGGTCGGCGTGCAGCCACTGCCCGGTTTCAGACTGGCTTTCAAATTGAGTCAAAAAGCACAGCACGCGCCACGCGGTGCATTAATTAATGGGCGTAGAGCACTTTTTTGGTCTGGGTGAATGCACCTCACTCCCAAACCCTTCCTTATTACAATTAGCATTAGCAAACTGCCCAGCCCTAGATCCACCACCCCCTGCAACCTTCTTCCATCGCCTTCCCTGCTGGTGCTGGGGCACCTTAGTCTCCAGCCTCCAGGTCAGTTCAAGTGCTACAACTCCTGCATACCAGTCTCTTCTACTTTTTCATGCACGCCAAATGTACTGTTGTCATGAAAACTAGTTATAAGATGCAAACTAGTTATGAGATGCCATACTTTCGATCTTTTCTACTTACCTTTTTGCATATAACAAGTTAATACCTCTTCCTCTCCACTTGTGAGTTCCCACGCACTGATTTTTTTTGTTTTGAGAAATCTGTCTGATTTTGAAGGATCCCCCCCCCCCCCCCCCCTAATGTAGTGCATAAAAGAGAGTTGTCCATGTCACCATACCAAATTCGCATGGTTGTGTGCATCAATCAATGCAGAGGCCGGGAATTTACCCTCCTTTTCGAAAAAAATGCCAGATTTTCATGAGGCAGAAGTCCAGTTACGCGGAACCGCTGGTCTAAAACAAAATCAATGTTGTTGTGAAAGAAAAAAAATATTTGTACAACCAAACATATTGCGTAATCATTACTTACACCCCCGAATTTTTTTTTTTGCCATCTCATTTGACATTACTTGCCGTTCTTTTTCTAGTTTTAGACTGATCTAGTTAATTTTTAGGCTATGGATACACATGTAATCTTTGATTTATTTTTCTTAAGATAAAAAGGCACTAGGTCTTTTATTGAAAGTCACAAAAGATCTTACACCGACTTTATGGACAGGAACGAAACAAGTTTGGGAGATTAACAACATCTCATGAACCATCAACTCTTCTTTCTTTCTTTTTTTGTGAGCACGAACAAGCAACTCAAAAGAACTAAGAAAACTTCCTCTGAAGGGTAATTAAGCGTGTGCATTTGGTTTACTTGGTTTTGTAAATATGGTTTTTCGGTGTATACGGTTGTAATACTTGGGTAAATACCGCATTGGTTTAAAATTCTGACACAAAGAGACAGCTTACCTTTGTGAATATTAAAATCGCGATCTTGTCTTACTCAAGGCTGTCCTGATTCAGAAGACCGGCGTAGAAGATAACCCTGTTTGGAGATAATGTCTTCGCTAGAGGTGACAGATCTCACATTGCATTTGCTAGAAAATATTACAAACCAATTTTCCAAGGAGCTCAAAATTGGAAGTGGCGGCTATGGAGAAGTTTACAGGGTATGTTTATGAGTTTTCTGTAGATTTCGGCCACCTACTACTGGCTTACTGCTAATAGTACATGTGTGTTCCATATTAATTCACAGGGAGTGCTCAATGGGCATGAAATTGCTGTGAAAAAACTTTATCTCATGAATGGAATTGATGATGAGAGTTTTGCAAATGAATTTCGTCAACTTATGAAGGTCCAGCATGAAAATATTATACGGCTGATTGGCTACTGCTATGAGATAAAACATAAGCATACTGATTACGGCGGACAACTTGTCTTTTCTCAAGTTATAGACCGAGCTCTCTGCTTCGAATACATGTCGGAAGGAAGTCTTGCCAACCATATTTCTGGTATGATGGTGGTCTACCATTAGTTCAGCTATTCTCTTTTGTGTCTGCTGAATACATAATCTTTTTTCCCTGGGCAGATGATTCTTGCATACATGATTGGGCAACAACATACAACATAATCAAAGGGACCTGCGAGGGCCTACACTACCTTCATAGAGGTAGTGGAGAAGGCCAACATATTTACCATCTGGACTTAAAACCGGACAACATATTGTTGGGTAAGGACATGGTTCCCAAAATCGCAGATTTTGGTTTGTCCCGACTGTTTGGTCAATCAAAGACCCACCAAACAAGCAGCCGTATGAAAGGAACATTGTAAGTTGATGGTTTATGTGTAGCATATATAGTTGTTCAATAAGCATAAGTTGTACTTGTATTGCTAACTACTTGTCCAATGCTTATGATATCCTAAAGAGGATTCATGGCACCAGAATATATACACGAGGGCGCGATATCACCGAAGAATGATGTGTTCAGTCTGGGTGTTATAATTTTCTACCTAATGGCGGGACCAAAGGGCTACAGAAATTATTGTGACTCGCCGTCCTCTCCTTGGCAAGAGTTCACTGAGAGAGTAATTTTTTCTTGCAATCTTATCCCATACACATTATATATGTCTTGGATGTTACCCTACATTGCAATTTTGCAGGTACAAGAGTACTGGAGGAGAAGGATGCGTGCAGCAGCCGACTATGCATGGGATGAAATAGATCTCCTGGGAGTGAAGATATGCATTGAAATTGCAATGAGCTGTGTGGGGAAAGAACGAAAGCATAGGCCTTCTACAATGGCGATTATCGATGAACTCCACAAGATAGATGCTCAAATGGAGATGTCAAAGAAAGACACCCAGTCATTTACAGGCCAGGTGCCTGTCGTACTCACCTCATGAACCAGTTATATGGAATGATTTGTAACACTAATAGCTCAACTCTCTAGCTATCATCTTTTCACGGACATAATAAATCCCTTTTGCACATGCAGGGAAACTCAGGTTGCAGAGATATTGAGCTCGATCCGTCCCAGGAGCTCCGCTTCCCATTCAAACCAAGGAAGAACATACCATGCTGCCTGCAGATAATCAACAAGGTGGACAGATTCATTGCCTTCAACATAAGGACCAACAAAAGGAAGTACAGCCCACGGCCAAGCGAAGGAATCATACCACCATTTTGCAGGTCTAACATCATTGTGACACTGCGAGCACAGGAAGAGGCGCGGCCAAATATGGAGTGCCTCGACAAGATGATTGTGCAGAGCACGAGGGTGAGCAAGGATTTCACATCCCAAGAGATCACCTGGGACTTCCTTGAGGAAGCCACATCAGTGGACGAGATGGTACTGCCGATTGCTTATGTTGCATTGGAGTAACCTGGCCTCTGTGTATCCCATTTTTTTTTTTTTTTTGAAAAGGAGGAACAAGCCCCCGGCCTCTGCATTAGGACGATGCATACAGCCATCTTATTAAAATCCAAACAAAGTACGCAGTTTGGTACAGCTCGCAAAAGGAGTAAGAAAGACGAACAAAAAGTAATGCCACAACCGGCGGTATAAAAAGGCTAGATGACTAAACACCTATCCTATTATTGGATCGCCATCCAAATCGGTTGTAGATAACCCGTGCGACCGTCTCCCATCGGTTGCACCCAGTAGCCAAATGCTCCCTGGAATCCGTATGAGTGAGTGGCGACCACGAACGGATCCAAGCTGTAGCCCTGTATATTACCTGCAAAAAGTTTATGAGATTTTGCCTGTTAAAGATCATATCATTTCAGCAGTTGTATATAGCCCAAAGTAATGCACATATTCCTATCCGAATACGTCCCGCAGTCACTTGTTGCACTCCAGCAAGCCACGTCCCAAATAACATGTCGATGCTGGCTGGAGGGGTTATGTTGAAGGCTATATGGATCGAACGCCAAAGCAACTTAGCAAGCGGGCAATCGATGAATAGGTGTTGAATCGTTTCATCGTTGTTACAAAAACAACATCGTGGAGTACCTACCCATCTTCGCTTGAGTAAATTATCTTTTGTGAGAATCACTCTCTTGTGGACAAACCACATGAATATCTTAATTTTGAGTGGAACTTTAATCTTCATATGTGTATCGATCTCGGGAGTGGGCTAGAATTAATCATAACCATTTGTTTTTAAGAATTTCAGTGAATATTTGCTTCAGTTCATTAGTTGTCCCTGCCGGGTAAATAGGAGTATAGTTTATGGGTATCCAATTGTTGTATCAAAATTTCTACCTACTAGCTGAATGTCCGTGCAATGCCACGGCATTCACAAAAAGTACTATACACAAAACATATGTCTTATTTTACCATGTATTTCGCTCCAACGTCTTTAGCAATTTACACTCTTTATTTATGATTATTTTTGTGGATAAAACATCACATTGTCCTAATGTTTTCCGCGTCTTTGACTTCATCATTGTTAAGTGTACACATTGCTGTCACGTTTACATGACTTAGTCTCCCAACTATACTTAACAGTGACTTCATCATTTTTAAGTGTACACTTAGTCAGAGAACGTGCACACATATTGTTAATTGTCCCAGGATGCACAATATGTGTGCACGTTCTCTGTAAACTGCCTGTATTCAGTTCCTATATGTACTCCTGACTCTGAATCAATGAAATCAGTCAAGACACTATTCAGTTTTACATGGTATCAGCCTAGTCCTCGTCCACGATGAGCCAACCGGCGCGGAAACCTCGCCCGCCGCCGGCAACACCCACCTTGGACCTCTGGGTCATCTTCCTCCCCCGACCTACCACCCTACCTTCCCTAGTCACCTCCCCTCTGCTACTCTGCTTGCCCCAACCTCCATCATCGACACCATCACCGATGTATCCCCCTTCATCCCCATCGTCCTCGACCAGGCGACGCACAACTACTACCACTGGCGCCATTTGTTCCTTGTGCACCTCGGGCGCTGCGGCCTCCGCAGCCACATCGACGGCGACAACCCGGCGGCCTCCTCCGACCCCGTTTGGATCAAGGATGACTTCGCCATTCTGCAGTGGATTTACACACGGATCTCGACGGAGCTGTTCGGCCTCCTCCCCATGGATGGCGCCACCGCCTTCGTCATCTGGCACAAGCTCCAGCGCCTGTTCCAGGACAGCCGTGACGCCCGCATCAACCACCTGGAGACAGCGATGGGCACCCTCAAGCAGCGGGACGAGCCCGTCGGCACCTACTGCCAGCGCCTGAAGGCCATGGCGGATGAACTGCGTGAGCCGGCGCTCCGGTGGACGACCGCCGGCTCATCTCCGCCACCCTCGCCAGCATCTGCGAGCGATTCGACAAGGTCACCTCCGTCATCCCTCTGCTTCGCCCCACGCCGCCGTACTCCGAGGTGCTCTCCATGCTTCAACTCGAGGAGACCCAGATGCGCACCCAGGATGGAGCAACCGCAGGCCATCTACTCCAACAACGGGCCTCTTAACGGCGGCAACACCACCCAAACTCCGTCCCAGCAACAGCTGGCGGCGCTGTTGGGACAAACCCGGTCCGACGACGAACGCCGAGTAGGCTCCGGCGACACGAACGCCGGACGAACCCCAGTCTCTCTCTCACTCGGACGTACGTAGGTGGAAGAAGAAGAGGAGCACACTGACACAAGAATTTCCGGCGACAAACGCCTCGCCGCACGAACGGCGCTTTTTTCCCTTAACCTGGGCACATACCACACATCAACCAATACACGGGGAGGGTCTTTATACGCGGGCTCACATATGCGGCCGCTGCGCACCTCGACTTGCCGTTCCGCATCGCGCGCACGTAATCCGGCTGGCTCGGCCACACCCACGCCGCGTCCAACTCGCGCCCGACGCGGGCTGAACCCTACATGCATGCACGTTACACACAACTAACCGCCTAACTCACGCCATGCATGGACTAACCGACTCACGCACGCACATAGCTAGCTTATCCATGCAACCAAGTCATGATTATCCTAACAGGCGCGCCCCACCGGCATCAGCCCGAACTACAAGGGCAAGAACCCGATTCCTGTTTTTCAGCACCGGAACGCGTCCACCAACGGGTCGACCTCCACGACGCCCTCGGCTCAAGCTTCGCCAGCACCGCCTCATCAACCGGTAGCGACACCGACAGCACCCACGACTCCGCCCAAACTGATCGCTGGACCGGCTTGGTCCAGGCCAGGCCTGTTCCATGGGCCCAGGCAACTGTCGTCGCCGCACCTGGCCCCGCGCCCTGGCAACTGCCATCGCCGCGACTCGTCGGCGGCCCCGGCCTGCTTGGCCGGCCTCCTGCTCAGGCATACTACTCCTTCATGCCGAATCATCAACCGGCGCCTGCGACATACCCGGCCTCGCCATTTGCGCCTCCTACCTATGCAGTCGCGCCGATTCAAACGCCGATATACGCCTGGAGCAACTGCGCACATGTCTGGTACGCCTAGTATGCTGTCTTCTGCCCACCCATCTCCTTCTACACCACCCATCATTGTTGGCAATGGATCACATCTCTCTGTCTCTCACATTGGTCGTTCTGTTATTCCTAATGTTCATCGTCCCTTATATCTTAACAATGTTCTTGTTGCTCCTTCCCTAGTCAAAAACCTTATTTCTGTTCGCCGCTTTAGAACTGACCACCAAGTTTCCATTGAATTTGATCCCCTTGGTCTTTCTGTGAAGGATCTCAAAACCCAGGCCCTGATCGCACGGCATGATGGCATAGCACGAGAGAAGTTCAAGGTCTTACCTTTCAGGGTAAAAATCCAAGGTCTGGCCTTAATTGGTTGTGCCTGGCAATTGCCTTTTTGAAGGCATTGTTTTGAGAGCGTGGACTTTCTTCAGGGTGAAAAATCTATGATCTATGATCGGGTGACGATGGTGCTTGTGCACTGTTTCCTTCTTGGAGGCGTCGTTTTTGGAGAATTTGGACTCCGCACCATGCTCATTCAGGCATCCATGCCCATTGCCTACTGGGTCAAAGCTCTTCGGATGGCTACCTTTCTCCTCAACCTTCGCCCCTACAAATCCAACCCCTCCTGTACACCTTACATCAGCCTTCACAATGCACCTCCACCATATGACACGCTTCGTGTTTTTGGTTGCCTGTGCTTTCCTAATCTCACCGCCACAATGCCTCAGAAGCTTGCTCCACATTCCATTCCACGCGTGTTCTTGGGCTACCCTGACGAGCATCGCGGATACCGCTGCTTGGACCTATCCTCTAGCCGGATTATCATCTCCCACCATGTGACCTTCGACGAACAATCTTTTCCCTTTGCCACATTGCACGCCACCTCCACGCTTCCGCATCCCAACCCATCCTCCCCTCCCTCACGGTCGTTGTTTGCCGTTACCGACAACCCAGCCCCCACGCCGGCCACAACTATGCAAGAACCTCCTTTCCCTGACAGAGATGCATCGTCATCAGGCAAATTCATCGATAATATGCAACATAATTAATATACTTAAGCAACACGAAGAGAAAGAGTTAGCAAATAGAAGCAAGATATACTGAACATAATTAACTAAGTTCATCGTAACCAAACTAATTAACTAGAGCACTACGCAAGTTCAGGAGGACCGTTTACATCACAAAGTTTCGTCATAAAGAAATTCAAAGTTTTGTCCTACAGAAAGTACTGATTAAACGAACATCATCATCATCATCGTCAATCACTACAGGTTCCATTCGTCCATATCCGGGAGGATGCACCCTAGCTTCGTGAAAGGCGTCGTGTCCTGACGTTGTAGGCCTATGCGAGTTCGGACAACAGCCCGCGATTGTGGGCCACCGCGGAACAGCCCATTCTCTTGAACGACGTCTTTGATGATGATCGTCGCAATCTCCTGCTAGATGCGATAGAAGTCATTTCTGAGTTTGTGATTTGGTTCGGCTCCTAAGGCTTCGGCCCATTTGAGGATATGGCCATCAGCTGTTGATGGCATGTGAAGTCTTTGGCGTTCTTGATCCCGATGTGGCCACCCCTCATGCTGTAGACTAGAAGAGCATGATCCAGAACACTCATTATGTGTTCCTAGTCTATCTTCACCGTGTTTTTGGGCGTGTCCAAATACAGAGCGTGGGAGACTTGCGGGTAAAGAACGATAAGGATGGCGCGCCCATTGCTGCGCAAAATAAATATACCTCACATTAGCCTCCATACGTGCAAAGGAATGATTGAAATGTACGAAAGGATGTGTTATAGCGGATATCCGGGAATGACTTACTTGGGAAGATAAGGCAGGAGAATCATTTCCTTGTCCTTATTCATTAGCATGAAGTCTTCGATGTACTTCTTCACAGATGCACGTTCCACGTCGTTGTTTCCCAAGAAGCCCTCATGCATGTAGTAGGGGTCCGCTACCGTGATTTGAAAGATTTGCTCTTTCCTGATGATGTAGTTCATATGTAGCGCATACAGGTGGATGAACGTAAAATCGAGCCGCCTCATGAGGTACATCTCAAAGATGTGATCAAACCGCAGGAAGAACATGTCCGCGGGGCACGTCTGGATGTAGCACTTACCACTCGGCACATGAACCGCGTAAAGCGGGTATCCTGGATCCTTGGAGAGGAGAAGGCTATTCTCTGTCGATAGCACATGGTCATGCAGTCTCCTGAGATCACCTGTTATGGCCTCGAGCGCTTTCGGCGGTAGCATCGGCTTGCCCGCGACATGGAACAACGGCGCATTTATGATCGGTACACTATCCGCAACCCGGGTCACCGGAGGAAGCTGGCTGCTAGAAGCAGCTTTGGCGGCAGCAGAGCCTTTATTCGGCAGTCTCTTCCTCTGATTCTTCTTGGGTTCAGGTAGCGAGCCTATCAGACCCTCCTTGACCCCCGTCCCCAGTGTGGTCGGGCTAAGCACTGCACGACGCTCGGTGAGTTGACCCTGGGTTGAGGCGACATCTGGAGGCGTGTCCTGGGAGGATTGCATGAATAGAGATTTCTTGCACTCAACCCGAGGACGTTCCTTCTCTGATACAGAATCATGCATCTCAACATCCTGATCTTCGCGCTCACCAAGGCCAAAACCTGAGTCATATGGCTGCTACTTGTGAGCTGCGTTGGGATTTTCCCCGAAGAGGAAGGGTGAAGCAATATAGTAGTGGATAAGTATTTTCCTCAATGAGAACCAAGGTTATCGACACCAATAGGAGAACCAAGTAAATGCTTAGTCAACAGCACCTACACACACAAGAGCAAATACTTGCACCCAACGCGGCCAAGAGGGTTGTCAATCCCCTTGAACTCGTTACTTGCAAGGATTAAATCTGATAGTGACAGATAGATAAATTGCAAAGTAAAATAAAAGTAATAAAATTGCAGCAAGGTATTTTTGGTTTTAGTAATATGATAAAAGTAGACCCGGGGGCCATAGTTTTCACTAGAGGCTTATCTCTCGTAAAGATAGCATACGGTGGGTAAACAAATTACTATTGGGCAATTGATAGAAAAGGGCATAGTTATGACGTTATTCATGGCAATGATCATGTATATATGCATTAGTCCATGACAAGTAGACCGACTCCTGCTTGCATCTACTACTATTACTCCACTTTGAGAGCGCTTCTATGCTTGCCTCTCTACGTATTAAGTTCATGACAAATAGAGTAATGCATGAAGTATGATGACATAATGTAGACATAATAAAACCAAGCAAGATGATTGAACCCCGTCATTTTACCCTTAGTGGCAACAATACAAATACGTGCCTCGCTACCCCTTCTGTCACGAGGTGAGGACACCGCAAGATTGAACCCACTACAAAGCACCTCTCCCACTAAAGATAAATCAATCTAGTTGGCCAAACCAAATGGATAGATCGGAGAGAAATACAAAGCTATAAAAATCATGCATAACAAAGTTCAGAAAAGACTCAATTACATTCAATGAATAATCTGATCATAAACCCACAATTCATCGGATCCCAACAAACACACCGCAAAAGAAGATTACATCGGATAGAACTCCGAGAGGATCAAGGAGAACATTGTATTAAAGATCAGAGAGAGAGAGAGAAGAAGCCATCTAGCTAATTACTATGGACCCGTAGGTCTGTGGTAGACTACTCACACATCATCGGAAGGGCAGCAAGGTTGATGTAGAAGCGCTCCGTGATCAATTCCCCCTCCGGCAGATCACCGGAAAAGGCCTCCTGATGGGATCGCGGAAGAACAAAGGCTTGCGGCGGCGGAATAAAAGTTTCGTGGCTCTCTCTGTTGGTTTGGGGATTTTTAGGAATTTATAGAAGTGGAATTAGGTCAAACGGAGCTGCGTGGGACCCACGAGCTCAGGTGGTGCCCCCCCGGGGCGCACCGTGTGAGCTCGTCGCTCTCTCGTAGATCTTCTGGCCTCCTCCCAAACGTTCTAGGGTCTCTTATGGTCCAGAAAAAATCACCGTAAAGTTTCATCATGTTTGGACTTCGTTTAGTACTGATTTTCTAAAAAGCCAAAAACAAGCAAAAAACAGCAACTGGCACTGGGCACTGAGTTAATAGGTTAGTCCCCAAAAATGATATAAAATTGCATATAAAGTATCTAAGATTGATAATATAATAGCATGAAACCATAAAAAATTATAGATACGTTGGAGACGTATCAATGGCTGACTCATTCCTCCATCGTCATAGCCAGTATTGATGTACCGGAGAGGGTCATCCTCCTCCATGTCGTCATTGATATCTTCATCCATGGGGGCAACGTGATCAGTCATCGGAGCGGTTAGACCCCCTTCTTCGCGTCGTCCGCTCTCACCCAACACGACAGATGGTGGTAACAGCTGGGTAGGTGGGGTGGTCATACCTTGCATTGGTGTGCTCCTGACCACCTCCACACGAAGAAGATTCTTCGGCTACAGCAGCAGACAATTCTTGCACTGTCCCAACAACACCGGGCACTCGTCGTCCTCTCCCCCGGTTTGTAGCGGAGGAGCCAAACCCTCATAGCCCACTTTCACACTAGCCACGGAAACCCTGAAGACGTCACAGGGCATCTGCCGGCCGTGGAACAAGTGATCCTTGGGCTTCATTATCGTACCCTTTCCCACATCCACCAACTGGCCATTGGTGTGGTAGAGTAGGGTGCATGGATTTTCATCGGCCTGCGAAGACATGTGTGTGGCATCACAGATCTGAAAGGCAAAGGAAACGAAAGATTAGATATGTTGATGAGGGTGCGACGCGTAATTACCGTGAGGGTGTCGAGCTCAGCTAATGTCGAAGCCCCGCCGAGCATGCCAGAGACGGAGGACGGGCTGCTATGAGCGGCTGTGGCGGGTGCTGGTGCGGGTGCGGGAGCAGGTGCGTGTGCGGTTGCGAGAGCAGGTGTGGCTGCTATGCTCACCGAGTTACTCCCGACGAAGCTGGGAAGGAGAAAATCATCTGCCTTTGCGGTTGGATTATTTTGAGCCCACTGGACAACAGCCGGAAGCAAGGAAGACAACAAAGCTACAAAATCATTTCTGTAGGCAGCTACTGTTGCCTCGACTGCCTCAGCTTTGGTCTCTTCTTTGGCTGCAACTGTGGCTTTATGGACCGCATCCGTCACAGTCTTCTGGATAGTCACTTTGCTCATCTTCCTTCTCTATGCACGCATCTCCTTGTCCTCATTGTAGCAGTACGTCCATGTGGCACCGTCTCCGATGCCGACTACACGTCCATACTGTGGCCGGTCGTGCAACGACCTTTTCTTCAATATGTTCAAGGCCCGGTTCAAAGGGGTGTCCCACGCGTACTTCGTCGATGACTGAGACGTCGAGTCGCTTTCTGCTGCAAGCCTATGTTGCTCTTTCTTCAAAAGGAACGTGAACCATTTAGAAATGTGACTAGAGTGTAGTCGACTAGATCAGAAGCTAAGGTGGTAAATCATTAATTACCAGTATTCTGAACAACACCCTCGTTGGCGCGTCCGTGTACCATTCCCCGGTTTCCTTGTTTTGCTTGTACCGAGCCCTGATGAAGTCATGCTCCAGCGGGTCGGTGAACTCCGCGAAGGGGTCTGGAAGCCCCGCAAGTTCATGGGCCGCGTCCTCCTTATCCCACACGGGCCCCGCAAGAAGCTTCCGAGGCGATTGGACCCGACATTCCTGGATCTCACTAAATGTTGTCCTAGCTGTAAATGATCATGTCATAGGGAACAAACTCGCCCATTTAAAGCATTGAACTGCACCCAGATAGGCATGATCTTGTTATCACAGAAATTAAACCTAGCTAAGTCACTCCAATTCATACTGAAAACAGTCACTCTAATTTCTTCTAGAGTAAAATTTCTGTCCAGCAACTCTTTATCTAAATCATTTAAAACAGACTATATATCAATACCCAGGGTAATATTCTTTTGACATTCAGAATAACCAAATAAACTATTTTTATTTTTTTGGAAAAGTAAAGCCTCATACTATGATTTTTATAAAAAATAAATGTATTTATTATGATTATATGAATACACCGCAACGATGAAGCCACACACCGAACTAATTCCCATTTCCCACCTATGGCAATTCAATTAGTGAAACACCCTGGCATAACAGAAAACTCTGCTCTTCTTCCCTCAGAAAAAAAACTCTGCTCTTCTCTGCTCTACTCATGGAGCAAATTGAATAAACAGAGTTATACTTAACAAAAAACATAGCCAAAAATTGAATATCCATAGTAGTATGAAGAAATCCAATGAACAAATTGATTATCTTGCTTCACTTATTATTACCTACTTCCTAAGTGAATTACTAGTGGATTTCTATCCTAAACAAGCAGAGAAACCCTAGAGCTAAAGCACTTGCGTTTGGAGGAGATGCCGCCGTGCACACACAGCTAGGGAAGGAAATTGAGATGGAGAAAAGCACTGGGCGCCCTTGATGGGGAACGGACGGCGGCGGCTGGAAGCGTGGAACGGTGACGACGGTGGCTGGGACAGGGACAGCGACGGAGACGTTCGAGGCAGAGGCGCGGTCGTTGGCACGGCCGGAGGGGGTGAGGATGGTGCGACGGCTGAGATGCCCGGCAGGAGGCCGGAGACAGCTACGACAGCGATGGGGAGGAGCTCGCGGAGGGCGTCGGCGGCGGGGAGGAGTTCGCGGAGGGCGACGGAGAGGTTAGGGCACGGGAGCACGGCTAGATCAAATGGGGAATGGGGGAGGAAGGAAGGAGGGAGGGCCGCCGCGGTGTTATGATCTGGCAACCCCAGAGTGACAATAGTCGGGACCACTCCCGGTGATGACCGTAGTTTGAGGAGTTCATGTATTCACCGTGTGTTAATGCTTTGTTCCAGTTCTCTATTAAAAGGAGGCCTTAATATCCCTTAGTTTCCAATAGGACCCCACTGCCACGGGAGGGTAGGACAAAATATGTCATGCAAGTTCTTTCCATAAGCACGTATGACTATTTACGGAATACATGCCTACATTATATTTATGAACTGGAGCTAGTGCCGTATCGCCCTAGGTTATAACTGTCACATGATGAATATCATCCAACAAATCGTCGATCCAATGCCTACGAATTTCTCTTATATTGTTCTTGCTAAGTTACCACTGCTATCGTTACTGCTGCACTTGCTACAAAATTACTGCTATCATTGTTACCGTTACTATTGCTGTTGCTGCTATTATCAAAACTATCATACTACTTTGCTACTGATCACTTTGCTGCAGATTATTAATCTCCAGGTGTGGTTGAATTCACAACTCAGCTGCTAATACTTACAAATATTCTTTGGCTCCCCTTGTGTCGAATCTATAAATTTGGGTTGAATACTCTACCCTCGAAAACTGTTGCGATCCCCTATACTTGTGGGTTATCAAGACCTTTTTCTGGCGCCGTTGCCGGGGAGCATAGCTATATTTGTTGAGTCACTTGGGATTATTATCAAATTATCACTATGAAGAATCTGAAGGATGCTAAGACTAAGATTTTCCCCTCTAAGACGAGGGCAGGTAAGGAACTGCCATCTAGCTCTGCTTTAGATTCACCTTCTGTTATAAGTAAACTTGCAACACCACCACATGCTATTAATCCTGATATGTCGCAAGTTATCGATGATGCTACTTCTGCTATGAATGATACTTATGATGATGCTAGTACCTTGCTTGATGATGATATGCCACTAGGTAAATTTCTTTATGAACAAATTGCTAGAGTAAGACAGCATGATATTGTTGAAACTGATGATGAGCTTGAAACTGAAAATCTTGAAACCCCTACTAGAACTAGCCCGCCTAGATATGAATTGCCAAAGTTACCGGAAGGTTATGTTATGGGTGAGGAGGCAACTAGAGATGTTCTTGCTTGTAAGGATAGAGATGATCTAGAGAAATTATTATGCAAGTATAAGGAGAAATCTTTGAAAGCTAGAATGAAATGTGATCCTAAGTTTGCTACTTCACCTATCTGTATTGATGATAAGGATTATGAATTCTCTGTTGACCCAGAGTTAATTACTTTGGTTGAATCTGATCCTTTCCATGGTTATGAAACTGAAACTGTCGTGGCACATCTTACTAAGTTGAATGACATAGCCACCCTTTTTGCTCATGATGAGAAAATTCGCTATTACTATATCCTCAAATTGTTTCCGTTCTCATTAAAGGGTGATGCTAAAGCTTGGTACAATACTCTTGCTCCTGGTTGTGTGTGTAGTCCCCAGGATATGATTTATTACTTCTCTGAAAAATATTTTCCTACTCATAAGAAACAAGCTGCCTTACAGGAAATATTTAACTTTGTGCAAATTGAAGAAGAGGGTCTCCCACAAGCTTGGGGGAGGCTTCTCCAATTGCTTAATGCTTTGCCTGATCATCCTCTTAAGAAAAATGAAATACTTGATATCTTCTATAATGGACTAACCGATGCTTCTAGGGATTTCCTAGATAGTTGTGCTAGTTGTGTTTTCAGGGAACGAACTATTGGGCAAGCTGAAGAATTATTGAATAACATATTGAAAAATTATGATGATTGGACTCCTCCTGAACCACCTACTAAACCCACTCCGAAGAAGAGGGGTATTTTATATCTCAGTCCTGAAGATATGCAAGATGCAAAGAAATCTATGAAGGAAAAAGGTATTAAAGCTGAGGATGTCAAAAATTTACCTCCTATTGAAGAAATACATGGGCTTGATACACCACCACTGCCTAAGGTGGTAGAGGTAAATTCTCTAATGGAATTCAATGATAATGATAATCCTCACAATATGCACCCTAGCCAATGCCTTTATGAGTTTGAAAATTACATTAGGAAGCAAGATCACTTCAATGCAAATGTTATGAAACAATTGAAATACAATTCTGATATGATTGCTCGCTTGAGTGACTTGTTATTTAGAATCTCAAATGATGTTAGAGGTGTGGGGAAGCATGCTTCTATGGTTCAAACCCAGTTAGAACAAGTTGCTAAATCTCAAAGAGAATTGCTTGATGAAATGAATAATAATATCAATGATCATGCTGTTAGAGTAATGACTAGAGGAGTAAGGATGACTCAGGAACCACTTTATCCTGAGGGACACCCAAAAAGAATTGAACAAGACTCTCAAAGAGTTACCAATGATGCACGTAGTCCTCCTAAAAAGAAAAAGAAGAAGATAAATGATTGGATTTTGCATGCCTCTAGTGAACCTGAAGTAGAAAAACCTCCTGATAATGATAATGAAGTTTCTATCTCTGATGCTGAAACTCAATCTGGTAGTGAACACTCACCTTCTGATAATGAAAAAGATAATGATGAGGTTCATGAAGACACTCAAACAAATAGTAAAGAACCAGACAATGATGTTGAGATAGAACCAGTAGTTGATCTTGATAACCCACAACCTAATAATAAAAAATATGATAAAAGAGACTTTGTTGCTAGAAAACACGGTAAAGAAAGAGAACCATGGTTCAAAAACCTATGCCCTTTCCACCTAAGTCTACTAAAAAGAAAGATGATGAAGAATTTGAACGCTTTGTTGAAATGCTGAGGCCAGTCTTTTTGCGTACTCGCTTGACTGATATCCTTAAAATGCCTCCTTATGCAAAGTACATAAAAGACATCATCACCAATAAGAGAAAAATACCGGAAGCTGAAATCTCCACCATCCTTGCTAATTATACTTTTAAAGATGGAGTACCTAAGAAACTTGGAGATCCGGGAATACCAACTATACCTTGCTCCATCAAAAGAAATTATGTGAAAATTGCTTTATGTGATTTGGGAGCTGGTGTTAGTGTTATGCCTTTCTCTTTATATAAAAGACTTGATTTGAATAAACTCACACCTACTGAAATATCTTTGCAAATGGCTGACAAATCTACTACCATACCTATCGGTATTTGTGAGGATGTGCCTGTTGTTGTTGCTAATGTTACTATTTTGACTAACTTTGTTATACTTGAGATGCCCGAGGACGACAGCATGTCGATTATCCTTGGTAGAACCTTCTTGAATACTGCAGGAGCTGTTATTGATTGCAATAAAAGCAAGGCCACTTTTCATATCAATGGTAATGAGCATACGGTGCACTTTCCGAAGAAACAATTCCAAGTGAATGGTATTAATGTTATTGAAAAATCTCCGACAATCACTATTGGAAGTTTTCAACTACCTCTACCTACTGTCAAAAAGAAATATGAAATGCTTATTGTTGGGGACATTCATATCCCCGTTGAGGTAACTTAGTGATTTACGAAAGTTCTTCAGTTTCATGCTAACCGAAAGTGGTTGTTAATAAGACTTGATCAACCATATTAATGGATCATTTTTTAGAGGTATGAAGTTGACGAATTTAGTGAGCACTATCTTCTATCCCTACCTTTTGTTTTCTGTTTTTATTAGTTAAATAAAATTAAATGCCATGTTTTGTCTGTTTTCTGAATTTCCCGTGGAATAAAAAATGACCCAAAAATAAAAGTTCTCAGAATGCTCTGAAAATTTAATACGATTTTTTTTCTGAATATTTAAGAATTTTTGGTGCAAATAACATCAGAGGGAGGTGCACCATGTGGGCACAACCCACCTGGGCGCGCCAGGACCCCCAGGCACGCCCTGGTGGGTTGTGGTCCCCACGTGGGCCCCCTCACTTATCTTTTCATCCCACATCACCACCTACCTCCAGAAAAAAATCACCATTGCTCTCTCTTTCGTGTTCTTGCTCTCAAACCCGTGGATTTCGGTCTCTTTGCTCGAAGCTCCGTTTCTGAAACTGTTTCGGGGAATTGTTGCTTGGTATGTGACTCCTCCGTTTGTCCAATTAGTTTTTGCTTTAGTGGTTTATATTTTGAATAATTAGCTACTCTTGGTGCTGCTGTAGATGAGCTTGCATGTTGAATTCTTAGAGTTTTAAGTAGTTTGAATGCTTGCTATGGCCTCTATGCATCCCTATGAGTAGTTGCTACCAGTCTTGTAAGGTTTTGTTGAGAAAATTTTGTGGACTAAAAATTTCAGAATTTTTGTTCATAGGAAAAACATGAGTATCTTTAGGAAGTTTGCTTCGAAGAAGAACTCCAAGGGAGTGATTGGGGAGTCATCTGACAGTGATCTCCATACCCGGAGAATGGTGGAGCTACGGCCGTGCGAATGGCCGCATAACCCGTTCATGGAAGGGGCCGGAATCCTTCAGGAGTTTACACAATATGCTGCTAATGCCGGCCTCACCGACTTCATCGCAGCTGAATGTGAACAGTATCATCTCCTCACAAACTCCTTTGTGCAAAGTTTTAATTTCCTTCCTAGGAATAATCCCCCTGAAGTGCAGTTTAATTTATACGCTGAACCTCATCAGATACCGCTTACTGAATTTTGTGATATTTGCTTGATCCGTTCCGATGGGAGTTTAGCAGAGCCTAGGCCTGCAGACTTCGAAGGCTTTTATCGTACTCTGTCTGTAGGGGATGAGAGAGGGGTGTCGAGTGTCACCGCTACTAGTTTGCATTTTCCTGCCGTTCATTATTTTGCTCTTTTCATTGCAAAGTGCTTGCTTGCTAGAGAGAAGGTAGATGCACTCAGTGCCCCAGACCTTGCTGTTTTATGCCATGCACTCCAAGGCGACACCACTTATAGCTTGGGAGCTATTGTGGCACGCCGCCTCCATATTAATAAATCCAAGGGCAAAATACATGGTGGTATTTATGCTACTCGCTTGGCTAATCGCTTTAACATTCAGATACCCCAGCATGATTATCCCTTGCCCAAAGTTCACCTAGATCGCGCGGCCATGGAACACCACCAGTTTATTGCAGGCGATTACCCTAACATTCCTATTCCTTATAACCTGGTTTTCAGTGTGAAAACTTATGATATTATTCCATTGCCTGCACCTGCATTGTTTGATCCTATTGCTAGGGGTGGACACAGGATTATGCCTGCGGACATCATCGCCTACCGGAACAACCTAGCTGCAGCACAGGCTGAGCCTCAGCAGTGGGATCCACAAGTGCCCGCTCCTCAGCATTTCAACATGGGACCCCATGGTTTCTTCGACTACTGATTACCAAGTTAGGCCAAAAGCCTAAGCTTGGGGGAGTACGTATTTCCACTGACATTACATTCATGTTCACACATTTCATTTGTCGGTGTCCACACTTTTTCATTGTACTATCCATGATAAATTTATTTTCTTGCTTTCTTCTTGTGTGTTTGAAAAACTTTGAGAAAATACAAAAATATTTCCTGCTTCTTTTTGATTTTTCTTTTTTAGAATAGTTAGTTGTAGCAGTAAAAAGATAACCCCAAAAAGATTTCCTTGTTCTTCTTTTGCTTGTTGGGAGCTTTCCTGTGTAAATAGTTTTTCTTGTTTTTGCTTTTCCCTTCTATTTGCTTGTTCAAGAAAACCAAAAACTCGAAAAATATTTCAGTGTGTTGCTCTGAATTTCTTTTCTTTTTATTTGATTCATACCGAGGAGAAGACCACGATGAAATTGTTGAGTGGCGCTCATTTGCATAATTGTTGATCTAACAAGAGCCCATTTTACTTTCTCTTCTCCTGTTGAATAAAATGTTTGCAGATTCCAGCTTAGTCCACGACACTCTTGCACTATTATTATTTTCATATCGTTTGGTCATGCAAGTGAAAGGCAATAATGACGACATTTGATGAACTGGCCGCGGCAGAGAGAAACGGGTATGAACTCAACTTGTTCTGTTTTTGTAAATATGTTTAACCTAGTATCCATGATTTAGCTCATTATGATTAAACATGTTTGCAATGACAATTAGAGATTATAGTTTCTCATGCCATGCATAAGTAGCTAGGAGTGGATAATGATTTATCTTGGATGGCAACATTGCATTAAAATGATTGTGATGTAGTATGATGATATGGTATCCTCCTCTGAATGTTCGAGTGGCTTGACTTGGCACATGTTCATGCATGTAGTTGAATCAAAACCAACATAGCCTCTATGATATTTATGTTCATGGTGTTCATATCCTACTCATGCCAGTGTCCAATGTTACTTATGCATAATGCATGTTCATGACCGTTGTTGCTCTCTAGCTGGCCGCTTCATAATCTATTTGCTAGCCTTCGCCTGTACTAAGTGGGAATTCTGCTTGTGCATCTAAAACCTTGAACCCAAGTTATTCCAGATGAGTCCACCATACCTACCTATATGCGGTATTACCCTGCCGTCCTAAGTAAATTTGCATGTGCCATCTCTAAAAACTTCAAATAAATATCCTTTCTGTGTGCTTGGATCGTTCATGGAACGACAGGAGGTAGTCGGTATCTTCCATGCTAAGCGGATTATTCTCAGGACGAGTGTTTATTCACTCGCCATTGCATGAGAAAAGGGGCGGTAATAGGGATTCCCAGTCCCAAACTGCAAACAGAAAAAGCTTACAAATAATCAAACAAAAACTCCTACGGAGTCATAACCTTTACTTTATCGCTTGGGAACTGCTACTAATGTGGTTAGCATGGAAGATATTGATAACTGATGGTCGCGAAGTAAACAAGAAGGGTGCATTTCTCAAAATACCATTTACCACTGTTTTAAAAACTTGAGCTCTGGCACCGCTGCAAATCACTGCTTCCCTCTGCGAAGGGACTATCTATTTACTTTTATGTTGTGTCATCACCTTCTAAAATAAGCGCCAGAACCTGAGAGCACTGCTGTCATGCTTATGCATTGTATGTAGCTAATGTTGGGTGCATCATGACTGGATCTTTTCTACCATGAATTACAATGTTTAGTCGCTGCTTGAACTTTGCAGGTGCTCTGCATTTATGTTTTGCGGTCTCAGAAAGGGCTAGCGAGATACCTCTATTGTCAAATTATATCACGGTTGTTTTGATAACGTGTTGCTGTTTGAGATATCTTATTATTGCTCGCTAGCTGATTATGTCATTGATATGAGTTAATATAATTTTTAAGAGTTATTGTCGGCATGGTTAGTTATAATATTGGCTGAAAACCTGGGTGTTGTTTAAGCTTATTTATGCAAACAAGAGCAAAAGAGTTCGTAAAAGTTTTTCTTTTTCACTTTTAGTTTATCAACTGAATTGCTCGAGGACAAGCAAAGGTTTAAGCTTGGGGGAGTTGATACGTCTCCGTCGTATCTACTTTTCCTAACGCTTTTCCTCTTGTTTTGGACTCTAATTTGCATGATTTGGATGAAACTAACCCGAACTGACGTTGTTTTCAGCAGAACTACCATGGTGTTGTTTTTTGTGCAGAAATAAAAGTTCTCAGAACGGAACGAAACTTTGCGAGGATTTTTTATATAATAAAAGAGAATTTCTGGAGCCAAGAGCCACCGGAGGGGGGCACCTGGGTGGGCACAAGCCACCAGGGCGCGCCCCCCCTCCAGGCGCGCCCAGGTGGGTTGTCCCCACCTGGTGGCCCCGCAGACCCTGAAACCTACTCTATAAAATCCTATTTTTCCAGAAAAAATCAAGGAGGAAGAATTATCATGTTTCACAAGATGGAGCCGCCATCACCTCCTGTTCTTCATCGGGAGGCAAGATCTGGAGTCCGTTTGGGGCTCCAGAGAGGGGGATCTTCAATCTTCGTCATCACCAACCCTTCTCCATCGCCAATTCCATGATGCTCCCCACCGGGAGTGAGTAATTCCTTCGTAGGCTCACTGGTCGGTGAGGAGTTGGATGAGATTCATCATGTAATCTAGTTAGTTTTGTTAGGGCTTGATCCCTAGTATCCACTATGTTCTGAGATTGATGTTGCTATGACTTTGCTATGCTTAATGCTTGTCACTTTGGGCCCGGGTGCCATGATTTCAGATCTGAACCGTTTATGTTATCACCATTATATCTATGTTCTAGATCTGATCTTGCAAGTTATAGTCACCTGCTACGTGTTATGATCCGGCAACCCCGGAGTGACAATAGTCGGGACCACTCCCGGTGATGACCGTAGTTTGAGGAGTTCATGTATTCATCGTGTGTTAATGCTTTGTTCCGGTTCTCTATTAAAAGGAGGCCTTAATATCCCTTAGTTTCCAATAGGACCCCACTGCCACGGGAGGGTAGGACAAAAGATGTCATGCAAGTTCTTTCCATAAGCACGTATGACTATTTACGGAATACATGCCTACATTATATTTATGAACTAGAGCTAGTGCCGTATCGCCCTAGGTTATAACTGTCATATGATAAATATCGTCCAACAAATCGTCGATCCAATGCCTACGAATTTCTCTTATATTGTTCTTGCTAAGTTACCACTACTATCGTTACTGCTGCACTTGCTATAAAATTACTGCTATCACTGTTACCGTTACTATTGCTGCTGCTACTATTATCAAAACTATCATACTACTTTGCTACTAATCACTTTGCTGCAGATAATTAATCTCCAGGTGTGGTTGAATTGACAACTCAGCTACTAATACTTAAAAATATTCTTTGGCTCCCCTTGTGTCGAATCTATAAATTTGGGTTGAATACTCTACCCTCGAAAACTGTTGCGATCCCCTATACTTGTGGGTTATCAATATGGGATAATTGATTTTATGCCCCTAGTTGTGTCCCACTCGACAGGATTGCCCCTAATTTTCAAAAGCCAGTGGTTCTGTCCAACCCACTTTGGTCGTATTGTGCTTTTGCCCTTTGACCGTTTGACCGTCACTTTGAAAACTTCATAACTAATTCATACTAAATCAGAAAAATGCAAATAAGATACCAAAATGTTTGGGAAAACATCACCTACATATCAATGTCATTTGCATTCATGACAAAAGTGTTGGAAAGTGCCCATCCGAGTTTTAGCTCTTATCATACCACATGAATAGTAAAATCTAAAAAAATTCAAAAAATTCAAAAATAAATTTGGTGGCAAAGAATGACAAATGTTTTAAGTGCTTGCCAAGTTTTATCAGGTAACGACATTCGTGGAAGTCGTGGCAAAAAAAAACAATCAACACTCCAAAATAGATTATGTTATTCGTCACACGATATGTGTTTTGCTTGGAGCATCAATTTCTTTTATTTGTACTTGCTTCCTGCTATTTATAATAATGTTTTGCATCTTTCATTTCAATAAAAATGTCAAGGATTGCCTTTACCATGCTTATTTTGCAAGTCTATTTGTTGCTGTTTCAAAACAGAAAGTTTATCGCTGTTGAAAAAATTCTCTAGAAAATTCAGAATGTGATAAAAGGTTGAATTTTTTTTGCATAGTATGTTCTAATAAATTTTATACAGTGTGGTAATTTTTAAGAATTTTTGGAGTTAGGTAAGTATGATGAATATTGCACTCTTTACAGACTGTTCTGTTTAGACAGATTGCTGTTATGTTTGCATTGTTTGCTTGTTTAATGATTCTATTTGAGGATAGGAGTATTAAATATGCAGAGGCATTTAGTATGCAATGTTAAATTATAATTTTAGTGAATTGCTACAGTAGAGAATGATAAGGTTATTGCATTGATTTATACTAACTTATCTCACAAGATCTTGTTGAGTTTTGTGTGGATGAAGTTTTTAAGATTTAGGGAAACAAGGACATAAAAGGAATTAAGGAGACACAAAAGCTCAAGCTTGGGGATGCCCAAGGCATCCCAAGTTAATATTCCAAGAAGTCTCAAGCATCTAAGCTTGGGGATGCACCGGTAGGCATCCCACCTTTCTTCATCAACAATTATCGGTTAGCCTTGGTTGAGCCTAAGTTTTTGCTTCTTCACATGATGTGTGCTATTCTTAGAATTTCATTTTTTTTTGCTTGCTGTTTTAATAAAATACTTAGATCTGAAACTTTTAAATAAGAGAGAGTCCTCAAATAGCTACCCATTTACTTAACTACTCGCTTGATCTTCACTTATATCTTTTTGGAGTAGCTTGTCATTTACTCTTGTGCTTCACTTATATCCTATGAGTAAATTGTTGAATGAATTCAATATCATGAAGTTGAAATTATATCATGCCTAGTGGTAGCTTCAGATTGGGTTTAGAAAGTGAAATCTTTTGAAGCTTGACAATCACAATATTGGTCATACAAGCAATTCATGAATGATTACTATAAGGAAGAGAACTTTCACATGCAAATATATTATCTTGGAAATCTTCTATGATCGTGAATACCCATTAATTATTTTCAAACTTGAGCAAATTAGTTGAAGTTGGACAAAGAAGACAACGTAATGAATTATGATTGTGTATATTTGCATAGAAGTTATATTGTCATGGATCCTCCAACATGTGGTGTTTGCCTAGGATCTTTTGCTAGCCAAAAATTCGTACTAAATAGAGATACTACTTGTGCATCCAAAAACTCTCAAACCTAGTTTCTTGCCATGAGTGTCTACCATACCTACCTATGGATTGAATAAGATCCGTCAAGTAAGTTGTCATTGGTGCATAAAGCAATAAAAATTGCTCCCAAATATGTTTGATCTTTTATTGTTAGGGAAAATTGAGCGTTGTACGAACTTGTGATGGCAAAGTAATAAAAGCGACGGACTGCATAATAAAGGTTGCTATCATAAGGGGCAATATAACGTGATGTTCCTTTGCATTAAGAGATTGGGCATCCAAATAAAAAGCGCATGACAACCTCTGCTTCCCTCTGCGAAGGGCCTACCTTTTACTTTTCAGTATTTACTTTTATGCAAAGAGTCAATAGTATACATCCTCATTCAACCTCAATTATTCTCTAGTTGGCAAGCATCATGTGATGGGGAAAGATCTTGGCACATATGACCAGTCAAATATATTTGATCATGATTTATTATTGTTGACAATTATCTCTATGATAAATGCGTTGGGAGGCGAAACATTAAGCCCCTATCTTTCTCTGTGTTTGATGGATGCCATTTGTTCTAAGAATATGCTTTGAGTAGTAGCAATCATGGAAGACTATATGATGATTGAGTATGTGGAGCTCTTACTTAGACTC
This sequence comes from Thinopyrum elongatum, assembly GCA_011799875.1. Lineage (NCBI taxonomy): Eukaryota > Viridiplantae > Streptophyta > Magnoliopsida > Poales > Poaceae > Thinopyrum > Thinopyrum elongatum. The sequence continues at coordinate 1,339,735 of CM022303.1, read as the reverse complement.
TGTTGAATAAGTTGAATTGCAATTGTTTGGTGACTAAGATAGGTTGTTGAGTTTCAAGAGAATTCATTGTTTGAACCTTAACATGTGAATTGGTTGCTACTTTAGCATAAAAAGTTTTATGAGAAAGAACCACTGTTATGATGTTAGGCAAAGTGATTGAAATTATCATTGATCAAACTTATGCACTTTGCTAGCATTCAAACTTCATAAATTATTTCTTTTATCATTTACCTACTCGAAGACGAGTAGGAATTAAGCATGGGGTGCTGATACGTCTCCAACGTATCTATAATTTATGAAGTATTCATGCCATGTTTACAATAATTTTATATGGTTTTGGTATGATTTGCATGGAACTAACCCGGACTGACGTTGTTTTCAGCAGAATTATCGTGGTGTTGTTTTTTGTGCAGAAATGAAAGTTCTCCAAATGAGCTGAAACATTTTGATGTTTTTTTTGGAACAAAAGAAACCCCCAAAGCTTCGTGGAAGGATCAGAAGGTGAAGGAGTAGGGCACAAGACACCGGGGCGCGCCCCGGTGGGTTGTGCTCACCTCGAGGCCCATCTTCGCAGGAAACCGACGCCAAAAAATCCTATAAATAAAGAAACCGTCAGGGGTAACCCTAGATCAGAAGTTCCACTGCCGCAAGCCTTTGTAGCCATGAAAAACCAATCTAGATCCCGTTCCGGCACTCCGCCGGGGGGGGGGGGGGGAATCATCACCGATGGCCATCTTCATCATCCCGGCGGCCACCATGATGAGAAGGGAGTAGTCCACCCTCGGGGCTGAGGGTTTGTACTAGTAGCTATGTGTTTAATCTCTCTCTCTCTCGTGTTCTTGAGATGTCACGATCTTGATGTATCGCGGGCTTTGTTAATATAGTTGGATCATATGGTGTTTTCCCCTCTCTATCTTGTGATGAATTGAGTTTTCCCTTCAAGATTTCGTTTTATCGGATTGAATACTTTTATGGATTTGAGAACACTTGATGTATGTCTTGCTATGAATACCCGTGGTGACAATGGGGTATCATATTGATTCACTTGATATATGTTTTGGCACTCAACTCGTGGATTCCCGAGGTGACATTGGGGTAATCTATGCATAGGGGTTGATGCATGTTCTTGTCTTTGTTTATCCGGTAGAAATCTTGGGGCACTCTTTGAGGTTCTTTGTGTTGGATTGAGTATTATGAATCTGAAATTGTTTGATGCGTATCGTATAATTAACTCATGGATACTTGTCATGACATTGGAGTATCTAGGTGACATTAGAGTTGGTTGATGCGTATCATATGGTGTTATTTTAGTACGAACTCTAGGATAGATTGAACGGAAAGAATAACTTTGTGTTATTTTAGTACGAACTCTTGAATAGATCGAACGGAAAGAATAACTTTGAGGTGATTTCGTACCCTACAAATAATTTCTTCTTATGTTCTCCGCTAGATAAGAACTTTGGAGTGATTCTTCATCGCACGTTGAGGGATGGTTATATGATCCAATTATATTAGCATTGTTGAGAGATTGCACTTGTGAAAGTACGGACCCTAGGCCTTGTTTTCAATCATTGCAATACTGTTTGTGCTCCGTTTTATCAATTGCTACCTTGCTGTTTTTTATTGTTCCTATTACAAAAAATCAATATCTACTATCATTACTACGCTTTTATTACCATCTCTTCACCGAACTAGTGCACCTATACAAATTACCATTGTATTTGGTGTGTTGGGGACACAAGAGACTTTTTGTTATTTGGTTGCAGGGTTGTTTGAGAGAGACCATCTTCATCCTACGTCTCCCACGGATTGATAAAACTTAGGTCATCCACTTGACGGAAAATTGCTACTGTCCTACAAAACTCTAGGCTTGGAGGCCCAAGATGAGTCTACAAGAACAAGTTGTGTAGTAGACATCACCCGCCATCTTTCGGTAGCTGCTGAGACACTGTATCAGCCATGCACCTGGTGCATTCGCAATATCCATGGCACTCTTGGCCTGGGACATATCCGTAACCGAGATAGTCGTGCCCCGTCGTGATCAGCACGACTCTCATATAGAAATACTCTCCTGCGCTGGCGTCCCATGTCTTGACCGGTTGTAACACCCCGGAAGTTCAGCTACAGTAATCACACCCTAATGGTGCCATGTCATCGCAGCTATTTTGCTAAACCTCACTTTGATCCAAACGAGTTCAATTTCACAATTTAAAATAAAGTCAAAATAACTATTTGTTCAAAAAGTAAAACTAAAATGTTTGAATAATTCTATAAATTCCCTTGATCATCTTCATGTTGAAACCAACTTCATTGGACTCACAAATAAATTCCTAGGAAATTAATAAATGGTCTAACAGAAAATAAAATGGCCTTTTCAAAGTAAACAAATGTATGAACTTTCCAAAATAAAATGAAAACCTTGTGTGTAGCACCCAAAATATTGTATTTGAATTATATGTGCAGTATCTTGTAGAATTAATATCATTTAGTGCCTAAAAAAAATAAAAAACTGAGACAAAAGGTTTGACAGAAAAGCAGAAATCTTATTTTTAAGGAAAAGGCCCCTGTTTCCCCCTGGGCCTTAGCCCACAAGGGCTGACCCAGGCAGGCCGGCCCACCTACTCCCCTGTCTCCCCTTTCCTCTGTTCACATAACAGAGGCGTGGCACACATCCATGGCACCCTGGCCATGGATGGCCTCCACGTCGCCCCTCTGGTCCTATAAGCACGTCCCCGCGAAACCCTAGACCGCCCTCGTCCATTCCCCCCTCGATCCCCCATCGGCTCCCTCCTCTTCCGCTCGATTTGCTCCGCGGTCACCACTGCCTCGCCCTCTTGGCGCGGCCACCGTCGTCGCCGTCGCTCGGGAACACGTCCTGGAGGATCTCCGCGCTCGGCTTCGTTCGTTCCGGGACCAGCTTGAGCCGAGGAGCTGCGTAGCCGACGCCATCGCCGTCTTCTTCAACTGGTCGCCACCAACTCACCGTCGATGCCGTCGCTCCGGTCCACCCCGAACTTCCCCGAGCACGCCAACGAACTCACCGTGAGCTCCTCCCTCGGATCCCCCTTCCCCCCCCCCCCTTCGAGTTGGATGTTGTAGGCCGCCGTCACTGTCGTGCCCGAACCTACGCGTACGTGCGTTCGTGCAGTTGCTGCTCCTGGGCTGTCGCGTGGCCTCGCCCGTAGTTGCCGTAGCCGCTGATGTTGCTTGCGTGCTGCTACCGCCCGGTGCTGCTGTCGCTGGCCGCTGCTGCTTGCAGTACCTGCTGCCTGCTGCTGTGCCGCTGCCTGTTCCTGCTGCTACTCGCTGCTGCTTACTGCTGCTTCTCTTGCTAATGGCTGCTGCTGCTACAGCGTGCGGTTGCTGCTATCGCTGCTCTGTTGCTAGTGCATGCTACCGCCGACTGCTGCTGCTACTGGTCATGGCCACGGTCCTGGCCAAGTGTGGCGTGTGCTGTGTGTGTGTGTGCGCGCGTGAGTGTGTTTGCAGTGTGTGTGCAGAGGTGTGTGAGCCAGCCCTTGTTTAGTCTAGCTTAGGATTAAATTAGTGCTAAATTAGTCTAGTAGTAGATGACATGTAGGCCCACCCATTTAATAAATTAGATTTATTTATTTGTTTAGGTATAGCCTATGACATGTAGGCCACCTCTTCTCTATTTGACCAGTCAAATTGACTTGGTCAAACTCGTATTAAACAATTTCAGCAATTTCAGAAAATCGATTAAACCTCGGAAAATCATAACTAATTCATACTAACTCGGATGAAAATGTTTTCTACATGAAAGTTGCTCAGAAAAATCCAACGAATTCGAATACACGGTCCATTCTTCTGTCACATGCCCCTAGCATGATGAACATGGAACCGTCCCCTCTCTTTTGTCTGTCCGAAAAATACCAAACACCGGGAAAACCTCTCCGGATGTTTTCCCTTTCCGTTTGCAACGTGTAGCACGGCGATATGTCACCCCTAGCACGACGTATTGCTAAGTCATTCTTTGTGATGCTTTGTTTGCTTTATATTTATTGTTTCTTCCCCCTCTTCTCTCCGGTAGACCCCGAGACCGATGCTCCCCCTATGATCGACTACGTCGATGACGACACTTCTTCCTTTTCAGCAGAGCTTCCAGGCAAGCACCCCCCCTTTGAACATGCCTATATCGCCTATTCTTTCTCCCTCCTGCTTGCATTAGAATTTGCTACTGCTTTGAGTTATCCTATTCTGATGCATAGCCTGTTTATTGTAACCTGCTATTGTTACCTACCTACTTATCCTAAACTGCTTAGTGTAGGCTGGGTAGAGACCCACCAGAGACCCCCCACTTTGTCCCAAGTTGCCCCTGCTGGATTAGCTGAAGACTCGATCAACGGGATCGACAGCCAGGCCCCGGCACCGCACATCACCCCCCTTAATTGTACGACACTGCATCGTTATTATCGAGTGCCGAGGGTGATACCTCGTTTAGCACTTCTGATGTTAACTCTGTAGAGTAGCTATTCAGTTGTGGTCCTCGAGGGTGATTCCTCCTTCACCACTTCCAATAACGACGCCGTCGTGCAACACCTCAAGTGTGAACCTCGAGGGTGATTCCTCCTAAGTTCACCTTGACGATTACATCAGGTGGAATCCATCGAGGGTGATTCCTCAGGTTTCCCCCCTGATGTTTGGACACACAGTTACTTTGACCTTAACCATGAACCATGATACTAAAGTCGGGTCAGCCCTGAGGGGTACCCGCGCGAGCATATGATGTGAGTGATGTGGAGACGGGTTGACCTGGAGGGTGCCCGCGAGATAATTACGAGGCGCGGCCGGACATTCTTAGCCCTTGCAGCAAGTCCTCGAGACGGGGCGACGGGATCACATCGATCGTGAGTCTCTGCTCATTACTGCACGCTCCTAATTCACTAACGATTTGGATATTTGATCCGAGTAGGCCTTTGGCCTGATATCACTAACCATCATGTGGGAACAGTTATGGGCACTTTGCGTCGTGGCATCAGCCAAAGCTTACTGGACGTCAGCAAGGAGCGGCACGCGCCGGGTTGAACCGCGTTAAGCAACCGCCTTGATAGTGTGGGTTGCTAGGTCTGCTCACGGCCGTGAACGTAACGTGCAGGAGCGCTCAGGGCGAGGGGCCCAGCCCCCTGGGTGCATAGGGTTAGTCTGGCGTGCTGACCTCTCTGTTAAGCATAGGTCGGGTTGCGGCGTATCGTTTGGTCGAGGCCGGGCATGACCCAGAAAAGTGTGTCCGGCCGGAGTTAATCGAGCGTGGTGGGTAAGTTGGTGCACCCCTGCAGGGAAGAACTAATCTATGCATAGCCGATCCTCGGTAACGGACGCTCGGATTTGTATCCTGATCGATACAACTAGAACTGGATACTTGTGATGAGAACTGGATAGTATGGCTCTGGGATTGCTTTTTTGCAGGGAGTCGAGGAAGGATCTCTGGGTGAGGTTGATAACACTACTACTATTTTATATTGTGCTGATCTACACTCTTCTAATGCTGCAAGACCGTTGAAGATGATGAAGATGCTAGTCTTCGATAGGACTAGGCCTTCTCTCTATTCTGGCATTTCTGCAGCCCAGTCCACATATACAGCCTCCCTTTGATAATGTTGCATATGTAGTGTTGATCCTTGCTTGCTGAGTACTTCGGATGAGTACTCACGGTTGCTTTGCTTTCTTTTTCTCCCCATATCCTTTTGATACAACTAGATGACGGAGCCCCTACGACCGCTGCCCCCGCCGACGACTACCACTACTACCCCGAGGGTGGCTACTACTATGAGCTGGCCGACGACCAGGAGTAGGTTTGGAGGGTCCCAGGGAGGAGCCCTGCGCCTTTCGATCGTAGTGTTTTATTTTGCCCCGCCTTTCTAAAGGCCTATCTATCTTTCTTTTTATAGTTGTACTCAAATATCTGATGCTTCCGCTGACGCTTGTATGCGAGCTTATGTATTCGAGCCCTCGAGGCCCCTGGCTTGTAATATAAAGCTTGTATGACTTTATTTATGTTTTAGAGTTGTGTTGTGATATCTTCAAGTGAGTCCTTAGGCTTGATCGTGTGCATTTGCGTGTATGGTTAGTGCATGATTAAGCCGGTGCTGTTCATAACGTGTGTAGCTCCTCTTTTAGTAGCTCGAGATACATATTAATATCATTTCCCGGTCGTTTCGGCCCTTGAATCAGCATACTCATGTGTATGTAGTTTGTCTTCATGCACTTCCAGGGGAGGAGGTTGTACATCCATACAAACACGGGCCATGTGCTATGGTTGGTGTTCTAGTTGCCAAATGGATCCATGCCATCAGTACTCATGCCAAGCACGATGTTCCTTTGATCATCTGCGAAATATCAAAATTCATCGTTTAATGCTCTTCACTGGCTAGCATCTGTGAGGTGTCTCAGCTTTAGATCATCTCCATCATCTGGCTTCACCCTCTTCGCGTGCCAGCGCATGAGCTTTGCTTCCTTAGGATCTACGAAATACCACTGCAGACGGGGAGTGATCGGAAAGTACCATACAACTTTCTGAGGAGATTTCTTTCCAGTCTTCTTGTATCGAGAAGCATTGCACTTTGGACAGCTGGTTTTTTCCGCGTGCTCATTCTGATAAATGATGCAATCGTTGATGCATGCGTGGTATCTAATGTGCGGAAGATCAAGAGGACACACGATTTTCTTGGCCTCCTTGACACTAGTAGGACATAGGCTCCCCGCTGGAAGAACCATCTTTGGATACTTCAAATGCTCATCGAGGCTTGCGTCGGTCCATTTTTTTTTTGCCTTCGTCTTTAGAAGTTCGAGCATGAAACTCAAGCGGGTCACCTTAGGATCGTAACCATCATACAATGGAGTCTTCGAGTCTAGCTCCAGTTGCGCCATCTTGGCCTCCTCTCTAGAAGCAGCTTGGTCGCTAGTCATCTTCTTGCAAAGCAGGTCTCGAACATGAGGGTCCTGCAGGACTGAACTTAGTACCGATGAATCTATCCACCATCCTTCCATTGACCATCATGATCGCCTATGTGGTATAAGCAAAAGAATTATAACCACACATGCATGGATGCATCAAATGTCATACAAAAATTCGGCATGACCTTCTCTAAAAATAGGACATATCGAGTTTGCCCGAAATTCGCCGAAACAAAAATATATCGACATTTCGGAAAACATAGGCAACTCATGTCACACACAATTCTGCAAATACACATAGACAACTCATGCCACGCACAATTCCATCATATCGCCCGATTCGGTCATATCGCACAATTCGGTCATATGACACAAATTCCATTCTTGCACAACACTACTTTTTACTCACCTATCTCGATAGCGAGCACAGTGATGAGGCCGGTGTCACTAGGGATCAAAGTGGACAAAGATAATTAATGCTCCTTCTTCATTAATGAGGGTGAAGGTAGATAGGTTACTTCATTAAATGAGTAGATCTACTTGGGGAGGAGAGGTGAGTCTAACTAGTTGAGAGGGAGAGAGAAAGCTAGTGAGTCAATGAAGTGGAGTGGCAAGATATATGGGAAGAAGGGAGAGAGAGAAGAAAGCAAGTGAGAGAAAGGGGAGCCATTAATGGAGATGGTGGAAGGGTAAAGGAGAGAGAGGGAGGAGGGGGAGAATTGAAGAAAGAGAGAAGAAAGCAAGTGAGAGAGGAAAGCAAGCTATGGGAGAAGGAAGGGGGGGGGGGGAGAGGAAGAAAAGGTGGTTGCTGAAGGGGTGGTGCGCTCAGCAGTAGCGCGGGGTAGGCGCCTGCGCTACTGCTATGACCACTAATTGTAGCGTGGGTATGCCAGCCCGCGCTGCTGCTAAGTGGGGCCCACCAGCTAGCCCCGTGTATGAATAGCTGCAGCAAGGGGTCCAGGGCCGGCGCTACTGCTATGTGATTAGTTGCAGCGCGGGTCCTGGAGCCCACGCTGCTACTGTGGCCTGCCCCGGGGGTAGCGTGGGGCCCACTTAGTAGCAGTGCCAGGTTGGCAATCCTACGCTGCTACTACATCATACCTGTAGCGCTGGGGTTGGCCCCGCACTGCTACTATTTAACAGTAGCGCGGGCATCCTACCCCGCGCTACTGTTAAGCATCTGCCTATAGGGTTTTCCCTAGTAGTGAGAGCCTCGGGATTTGTAGCTCTCAAACATGAAGAACAACGAAGAACGAGGGCGCAAAAACAAGGGAGAGACAGAACATAGATGAATAGGTAGTAGATTGGTTTTGCGATTGTGTGTTCTTCAATCGGCCATCACCTCTCATCTATATATGAGGCGATTAAATTTCCTGTGCAAGAAAAGGACTCCAAATCCCATCTAAATCTTTCCAAAATTAACTGAACTCAGATTACATGGGCCTGAGACAGCAGTTCGGTTTTTGGTCTGTAGAATTCGCATATGATTTCGGATGGAGATGATCCCAAAAGCAAATTTGTCCGTTTTGACGAGACAACAACTTTCATATTGAACATTTTTTATCTGAGGCCATCTTAAGGCCGTAATAAACCGTACAAAAGTTGCTATTAATAGATGAACGCCTAGCCAATACCTAGGAGATGTCCTGCGTTGCATATTGACGTGTCACTCTTGTTGCTCGTGCGGAAGGTCATGACTCGGTGCCGCACACTGGCTGCTTTGCTTTCTTGCCATGGTGGTCCTGCCATAGACGCGTGTGCACCTTCTCCCATTGGAGTGGGTGCTTCTTCAAGCCTAGCAGGTGCTTCTTCTAGCCATACTGTGGACCATGTACAAGAGGAAGAATAGGAGGAGGAAGACGAGGGGGAAGACAAGGAGGAGCCAAGTGACCAAGATGATCCGAACTACATGGAGTTTGGCGCTTCCCAGATGGAGGGTGCGCCACAACCGTCACAGCCGTCACAACCTATTAGCAGGGGTAAGAGCAAGAGTAAGAGCAAGAGCAAGAGCACAGAGCAAAGAGACCGTAGAGACCACAGAAACCCGGGCTGGATGAAGAGTCCAGAGTTTCCCAATACCTCCCAGCCAGGGAAGAGAGGAAGAAGGTGAACTTATGAGGTCATGGAGTCGTTGGTTTGTGAACTCCTTATGATGTTGTGAACTTGGTATGGTGTTGTGGAGTCAGTTGGTTTGTGAACTCTTTGTGATGGTTTGTGAACTTGGGTATGGTGTCATGAACTTGTGATGGTGTCGTGAACTTGTTTGGTATGACTAGTTTATTTGTGAAAGTGCTGTGAAATTGAGTATGTCATGCAAATTTACTTGTTAATTATATTTTGCTAATTACTTGTGAATTATTGCTGTGAATTATAGCTGTCTGTTTTGCCTATGAATTCTGCTATGAATGATTTTGCTGTGAACATACTGCTAGCTAATAAACGGCACAGCCCTTGGTATTTCATGCAATGGCAGACACGCCACCGGACATGGCATTTCTGGCCACGCTAATTTTCTGACCCAGCAAGACTTCTGTTAATCCGAAACACCGAGCGTTTCTCCCTAGCACAGAAACGCCATGACCAGTGGCATTTTCGGCCATGCTTATCTTTCGGCCCGGCATGCTCTCTGTTATTCTAGAAATGCCGCTACCTCTGGCGTTTCTTCCTATTATTTCAAGAACTTTGTTTTCTTTCTTCTTGCTTGTTAGAATATCCAAACAAAAGTTTATAGGGTATTTCCACAGTGCACATACACAAGTTCCATAAGGTTCACAACTAGTTTCAAACAACATAAGGTTCCACAAGGTTCGCAACAAATTCATGACAAGACTAAAATGACAAGGTTCACAGCTAGTCTCAAACAACAAATTCACGACAAGTCTCAAGCAACAAGTTCACGACAAGTCTCTAGTGAATAGCCTCAAATGATGACAAGTTTCAAGGACACCACTTGTTTATTGAGTCATATGGGGGCCATTTTCCCTTCTTGTCACGTGCTTCATCCTTCGCTTATGCAAGGGGAGCCATTTCAAGCTTCCTATGCCTCTCCTCCTCACGAGCCAACTTCTCTTGGCATGCCCTCTCCTCATCACGCTTCCGTCACTCCATCCTCTCCTTCTCACGACACTCATTCTCCCCCGCTTCACTCAAGGCATCTTCGAATCACTGCTGCCTCCGGAGGCAGTCCCTTACCTGGGCCTCTTCAACTTCTTTTGGTACATCCTTATCTATCCAAGTGAAGTACTCGCAAAGAGAAGGAGGTGACTACAAAAAACATGTACCGGTGTTAGTCATAGGCAGTAATGCAAGATGATGTTAGTTGACATGGTGTTTGACGTATAGGTGGGCAGTCATAGGCGTTTCTTGGACGCGCAAGGTCATACGCATAGTTGGGACATCGGAAAAAACGTCGACCTTCTGTCCAGGTCTTCTTCCGATCACTTGACACCTTCACAACACAAATGTTGCCACACCAACATGTACGGATCTTCACATCTTTATCCTTGTTCTTGTCCAACTTGCCCCCCATCCACTTATTCGACATGTCCTCTTGGTTGGCGCAAGGGGGCCTAGTCACCGATCTGGATGAAGCCATGCCTGAAAAAGAACAATTGTTAGAAAAGGACATGAATAGAAAAAAATATGTAAACATGAACTATTACAAAAGAACATGCATAAATTAAAAATGACAAGTGTTTACCATCCATATTGAATCATCCATGTGGCTTAAGTAAGTAATCAAACATAGTGGTACGACCCATCCTCCCTCCTATACCACGACCAAAACCCCCTCTACCACGACCACCGGAACCTCCCCTACCACGACTACCACCACCGGAAACACCTCTTTCCTCGACCTCCACCACCGGAACCTCCCATACCATGACTGCCACCACCAGAACCTCCTCTGCCACGACCGTCACCACCGGAACCTCCTCTGCCATGACCGTCACCACCGGAACCTCCTCTGCCACGACCGTCACCATCGAAACCTCCTCTGCCACCACTTGAACTTCCTCTACCACCGACTTGGCTCATACCCGGATTATCCCCCTTCAATGTTTTCCTGTTCTTCGAGCAAGTTCATTGCAATCACCACATTGGTTCATGTCACGTGGCTCCATGAAATGCCCACTACCAAATTCTCTTGTGCCCGGCAGGTCACCCATATCATTTCAGTACCACTTCCACCTGCTTCTACCCTTGGGGAGTACCGTCAGATTTGGATCCAGCCTTATTTTGGGGCCATGATAATCTGGCCACTGTGACTGGTCCAAATAAGGGTGGAATCTGGATGCCCAAGTCAAATTGGCAGCCTGTAGAGTGAACTCTTGCAACCTCACGGTCGATCCTTCCGAAATAGGCACATTCCTCATATTTGGCACCATCATCAAGTGGGAGTAGGGCCAGTGGTACTTACTCGGCCTCTCGCATGTGCAGTGTCATGTCATAAGGGACACCTCAAATGCTCAACCACCAAATGTTTGTCCATCTTGCATTGTCCCACCTGGCTCGTCCACTTGGTATTTCATTTCCGTGATACCAAAGCAAGTGGCTTGTTGTACGGACAATTTTTCTTCCTGGAACTTCAACCACTCATCAACCTTTTTCGGATACACCTCATTGGGAGGCAACGCATTTTCAGCAAGCAATTTTTCGGTTTCTTTTGGAATGCTTTAGAAAATACTCATTTAGCTTGTAAAATATATATTCGGCTATTGCCATCACCGGTAACGCATGGGCACCCTTGAGCACAAAGTTAAAGCATTCAACCATGTTGCTTGTCATGTCGCCATATCTCCTTCCTCCTTCATCGCATGCGCGTGACCACTTGTGCCTCTCATCAATGTTCCGTCTTAGGAATTCTTTGCCACCATTGTTCACCTTCTCATAGATTTTGTTCAAGCGTTTCATGAACGCCTTGACGGTGAAGGCCACACATGCAGAGGATAGATCCTTGCACAAATCCTTGTTCTTACATGCTCGGTAAAAGTTTGCCACAAAATGCCTCATGCACGATCGGTGGTGCAGCTTGGCATGCCCTGGAATGTCAATATCCATGGCGTTCAGTATGCCTTGGTGCCGATCCAATATGATGCATACCTCCCTATCCAGAGCATTGAGTGTGCTCCTCACAAGCCTCACGAACCATTCCCAGTTGACTTCGTTCTCGGCTAACACCAACGCAAATGCCACGGGCAACACATGATCATTAGCGTCATGTGCCAGTGCTTTCATGAGTGTGCCCTTGTATTTGCCTGTCAAGAATGTTTCATCTATAGACATAACCGGACGGCAATGCTGAAAAGCTGCGATGCATGGGCCAAACGTCCAAAAGGCATAACGGAACACTCCATCATCATCCGCAACCGTATGATACATGCCCAGGTTCCTATAGGCCATCCCTCCAAACAACCTAGGAAGGCGGTTGTATGCTTCTTCCCATCCACTGTACAACATTCTATGAGCGACTTGCTTGGCCTTCCATGTCTTCCCGTACTTCACTTTGTATCTGAACTTATCTTCTAACCAACTCATCATCAACTTCACCTTAATGGTTGGATCCTCGGCTATATGTTTCTTGTATTTATACCCGATGAATTCAGAGGTCAGCTGACGGTGTGTCTTGCGCTTCTTAGCTGATGGCGGTTTGCAATGATGAATGGCTTGGCAATTTGTTATCTTCCACCATCCATCTTTCATGAGTCTTCCAAGGACTTTCCATGAGCATCCTTTTGTCACATTTCATGGTGTATCGCTTCTTGCAGTCTGAGTGAACAACTATGAAAGGTCTACGGTGCCTAACAGCATACACACATAGCCACATCCTGTATTCTAGCATATGCTCAAACATCAAGCCTTTCCTTAGGTAAGATTTATTGGACTCCTCAGATGTACTATTTGGGCAAGGTCTTGGCTCAATCATCTTACTCGTGCCACCATCAACTATAGCATTATGAGAAAGGCTAACATCACAAAACAATGGAATTTGGTGATCCCGACCGGTGATTTTTGTGTACCACTCTGCTTCTTTCTCCGTGAATCCATCCTCGGAGAGGACTTACCATGCCGTAGCACTTGACTTGGTAGGAGGCTCTTTGCTCAGCTTGATGCGAGTGTCTCCTATTTGCATGTATTCTGTGGCACCCTATTCTCCTTAATGCACCTCCACTTAAACCGGCTGGGCCCGCCGTTAGCCACTTATGGGTGGGTCCCGCGTCATCTCCTCTCTCCTCCTCCTTTCTTCTTCTCCAGCGCGCGACAGAGAACAGAGAGGGAGCCATGGCTGTTTGGCCCTGCTCGATGCCGGCGCTCCTCCAGCCGGCGGTGCCTGCCGACGTGCTAGATGGCTCCGCAGCGTAGTCCCGCATCCGGGGGTGGTCGCCAGAGGTCCGGGGGCGCTCGGAGGAAGAATGGCCATAGATGGTCGAGGGGACGGCCATGGCTACGATTGGGGTGGTGGGCACGGCCGACTCCGGCTAAAATTGGAGGGGGCGGCGGCGTAGGCAGGCACTGGGGAGGGCTCGGAAGCAGCAGAGAGGGAGGGGAAGGGCCTGAGCACGGGGTTAGCTTGAAGGGAACCAGGTGGCAGAGCTCGGCCATGGGGAGGGGATAGAGCTCCGGGGCTCGAGGGGAGAGGGGCTGGGCTCGATGCTGGTCGGGAGAGGCTCGGGCACGCCTTAAATAGCTCAGGGAGGAGCTATCCGACGAATGGATGAAGCTTCCAGAGCTCGTCACCATGGCGGCAACCTAGCGGTGAATCAACGTTGGCAGAAGCGGCCACGAGCTAGAGGACGAGGCCAGGACATCTCCAGGCATCGCACGCGCTCGGTGGAGCGCTCCGGATCGAGTCGGACACCGGCCGAAGGTGCGGGGCGCCCGGTGCTGTTGTGAAGATCCAACGGAGCACCCATGCTGGCACGGTCGTCCAAAGGCTACGGGACGAGGGGGAGATGTGACCAGACGGCGCCAACGAGTGGTAGGGAGCTCGCCGGCGCTGCCGGACGAGCTGCGGCTTGCTAAGTGTCTGGCTTGAGCTTGAGCAGGGTTTAGCCATCTACTAAGGTAGTCATCCTGGCCAAGTTTCAGCACCAATGAATAAGTCTAGATGGTACTTCTTTTGCAACTTGGCAAACTGGCCAGAAATGAAAATGAAGGGGCTGGGATCAAATGGATTGATGAAAATGGCCCAAATTTGGTGGAGACCAATAATTTAGTCATATGGAGGCACTGTAAAAATTTCATACCATTTGCATAAATAAAAATGGTACTTCCTTCACAGTGCTCCAATCTAGACAGAAACTTAGATAATTTACTGAGGAAAAATGGCTAGATGAAATGGGCTGGTTTTTGGTGTCCAAGGGTAATATATCAGAATGAATCACCCTGCAAGATTTCAGCCCAAGTAGATCAAGGAATCAAGCACTGCCTTTGCAAACAGGAAATCTAGACAGAATTTGCAAAGTGGTGTTGTGCTCAAAATTTAATTGGTGGAACTTGAGATCCTGATGGAAATGGTGAATATATGGATAGGATAAGCTCCACAAATTATTTGGGATTTTTCCTAGCTACCAAAATGGTAGTTCATTTGGAAAGGCCCCAAATTGAAATATTGGCTTAAAATAGGAAAATGCAATTTTCCTTATTTAATTATAGCCAATATTTTTGTGAGAGCTCAATTTGGTCAGAAAGAATATCTCCACAAGTTTTCCTACACTTTGGAGATGGATAAATATTTTTATGGATTTAATTCCTCAGAAAGGCAGAAAAAGGAATTAATTCTAGATGAGAAATATTGCACATGACTTGGCAATATTTTTACACATCTAGGGTTTATGTATGAAGAATGATCTCTGGAAATTTTGGGAGGATTAACAGAGCAAGAAGAATGACAGCTCCTTTGTAAACACCAAGGCAGGATTTCCAGTTCTGATATTTTGGAACTAGGGTTTCAGTGAGGTTTGGGGTTTACTGACAGAAGGTTGGCTGGCACAAGAACATGGGAGAGGCACTGAGAGGTTGAGGATTGTCTGGATTCACCTGGTCACTCACCAGATTCCAGAGGACAAATTTGGGAGAGAAAAGGTAGGAAGGAATAACAGCATAAAAATCGATAACCCGATTTTTGGGGTGTTACAAACCTTCCCCCCTTAAGAGAATCTCATCCTCGAGATTCCTAGGGTTAGTTCGGAACAAATATGACGCCTCCGGGAAAAACCTCTGGGTTGGGTCTTAACCCTGCGGTTGAAAACAACCGAGTTAAGAGTACCAAAAACTGGTACACCTAGATCGAGATACGGATTTCGCGGGATCAACTCCACAGGTAGGGGCCGCTGGGTAGCCCTGACATTTTTGGGAAGAGCAGAATTTCCTTTTTCCAAAAATGCTCGGGGCACCACAATGAACAGTGGCCTCTCTCGCTGGCGGGTGGGCATAGGGCCCACTGGCAACCTTCTTCTTTCTTCGGCCAACGGATTTCTCTCGCTCCCGCGCTGTCATGAGTGCGGCTAGGCACTGTGCACGCCTAGCTCCTAGGGCACTGAGCACCCTACGCCGATAGTGCGCGGCGTGCACGAGGTCGATGTAGAGAGCACTCCCGTCGCGGGCCAGCACCGGTCGGCACTGCTCGCGGATTCGCCTCCTGGATGCTGGTGATCGAGCGACATGCGGTTCTCCTGGGCCTCGCTCACCGTACACCGGACTTGGGCTATAAAAACGGCCGCAATCTTCTTCTTCCTTCCACCTTGCGTCCTACCTCACCTTTTCTTCCTCTTCTCCTTTTCCTTCTGGTTGCAGGGGCACGAGGCAAGGCATTAATGGCAGACGTGGGTTCAGAGCTGATCACCATCCTCTCGGTGAGTCTGCTGGCGGCATTGATTGGTTTCTCGCTGCTGCTGTGTGCGATGAGCCTTGATGATCGCCGGGATGCTGCTAACCGACTGGTGGCTCCCCGAGGTGGCGGTGATCATGAGGACTAGGCATCATTGTAGGGACCATGCTGCTTGTCACTCCTCGTCGAGCAACGTCCATAATGAGTGGGTGTTGGGATAGAATCGGGGTTTAGATCTTGGACTGGAGGGGTTGTAACGGTTTCTGTTGCAATAAAATTTCTCAGAATTTCTTCGAAACTGCAACCGGGTTCTGGGAAAAGATTTTGGTACTGGGGAATTATTGGATAGAGCTGGTTTTCCAGAACGCTGGGTTCAGAAGAAAAAAAACTGGCTAATGGGGTAAGCACAGATAAGTATGGATAGGTGGTTTTGCATTATACCCAGGTACTGCTGCAAATGTACTCAGGAGAAAGAACTTGGTGTGCAGACATTGCTCACACGATACACATGCAATCTATTCAGACTAATATGCAAGCAAATGCAGAATGCACATCGTAGCAAAATACAGACAGAGGAAAGAAACATATCGAGCAGATTACACTAAGGTGTTTTAATGCTAGTGGGTGTATGTACTCCTAGTATACATACACCTACCAGCTCACATTTCATTAGGGACTCCGGGCGAGTCCAATGTTATTAGGTGTAAGTGCTCTACTGACTAAAATCTTGTTAAGAATCCACTGCCAGCTCTGTTAGACATTTCTGCTTAACAGAGAGACAGATGGACCAAACACACAGAGCAAACAGGCATACACAACATTCCAACAGCACACAGGCACAAGCAATACAAACATACAACAAAGCACAACCTTACTAGGCAACTAACAGTAACAGCTCACTCCGAACTACAGGATCCTAATCCTAGATGCGAGCGAAGAACAGTCTTCGCAACACACATACTCGCGGCATCTCCTGGCTTCGCTCACTGTCGGGGCCACAAATGGGCCTACTCTTGCTGGGGCTCTCCTGGGGGACAAAGGCAGAGCCAACTTCCATCTTCATCGTCGGACACCTCTATGGGTTGGGGTGCAACTGGCTGGGTTGCGGCCGGAACCTGACGGAACACATCCCGTCGACGAAGACGCCGGATATCTCAAAAGTAAGAACTTGGGTGAATGATGCCGGGTCGACATGGGTTCACGGATTGCGAGGGTGGTACTAGCCGTGAAGGTGGCACTGGGTTCGGCGATAGGGAATTGGTGGCCTGGGATGCAGTTTGACGAGCCTGACGGTATGCTTCCGTAACAACCCGAAGGGTGTCACGGTCAATGGCTTTGAACTCTCTAAGAATGCCGGAGAGCAGTAGTCCCTGGGCAGCAATGAACTGAACCAGGTGAGCTATTGCTGGGTCAGCGTCTCCAAGTGCGCTGGAGAACTCGCAACCTGCGTCGGACGAAATGGGAAATAGCGGAACTTCTGCATCTCCGCTACTTGTGAAAACTGGAAACGAAGACGGGTGATGGCTTTCGCAGCAGCTATCTAGACAGCCAACGCCGGGGTGGGCATGGGTTTGCCCTGAAAATTCATGGGCTTCCCATCCGCTGCTGGACCTGGGTTGATATGCGCCTTCGCATAAAATCGGCAAAGGTGGGGAACGGGCTTCGATTGGAACACCAGATACACCGGAGTAGCACTACAGCCAAGGGCTTGGGTGAGCATACTCGAAAGGATGGGCGGAAAGCCGAGATAACCATTAGCCAAGGTTTGGCTATGGAAAGTGGGTGTTTTGGAAGAACTGGCCATGGCTGCTGGTTTGAGAATACTAGTCTGGGTTCTCTCGCGGGGATCGGGCTTACTAAATGGAGAGAGCTGCAACTCACAGGTGGGAGGGGTTTAATAGGCAGTCGGGCTGGGACACACCAGCATGGCGTGGATCCTTCTCGTGCCGGGCAGAAGATACGCCGGCACGGCCGACAACTGGGTAGGGTCGCGGTCTAATCCAGGATGGCTGGGTGGGCGGACAGCTGGGTAGGGACACGTCCATTCCGACTGCGCTGCCTGTTGATCAATAGTGGCCGTGTCGGATAACAGCGATAGGTCAACTCTATAGGGCTCACTACCGGTTGAAAATAGGGGTGGTTTGGTGCTAGGGTAACCTACAGCCAGCCTGGCTGATCTGATACCTCGTCCTGTGGCACCCTGATAGAGGGCCGACGCACGCTAGCCCCAGGATAAGACCTGGCGCCCGTCAAAGACATGATATAGCAATTCCAGGCACAAAATGGCTTTATTAAATGAAATGGAGTATTACAATACTGTTGCTTACAACAATATTACATAGCTCCAAGGCTAACTAAAATGGCAGCGAGGGTCTTGGTTCAGTGGCAACGACGTCTCTGGCTGGGCTCCACAACTCACAGGACTGGCTAGGTTACGATCTAGCCTGACGGATCTTCTCCTGCAACTGGCCACGTGCAAGGCCAGGTGAGTACTTTGAATGTACTCGCAAGACAACCAAATACATAGCATCCAAACAAGCAGATGACAAAGCAAGCCCTATGCTATTATAAGGATTTATTCTAAACATGGCATGGAATTAACAGGAAAACATGAATCAAGCATAGCATGGATCGAGCATATCAACTACATAACATAGCATGGCAAAGATCACATTAGGTGCTTAAAGTGCTTACTATTATCGAATACCAACTTACTCTCTTCTGGGTTGTCCCACAACCCTCGAAATACTCATGATTCACCGGGTACTTCCAACCGAGTTATTCCATCATTATTATCATGGTTACAGTTGACCACCTAGTGAGGTCTGGACGGACTGTCCAATACCGTGGATGCGGGTATTCGAATAGATTTTACACTCTGCAGAGGTTGCACACTTTACCCACACCATGGAGCACCTGACCTCGTGATCCCATTCGGGTGTACCAGCGTTGCTCCAACGAAACCCGCCTGACCCGTGACTCTCCCATCGTACCACCGGCAATCATCCTCCCTCGGAGTCCTGCTCTGGGTGGCCCCTGTGTCACCTCGTGACACCTGCCACCGTCGTGGTCAAACTAAACTGTCCCAAACGGGGACTCCCGGGTTAAACAAACAACTGGGCTCACAGGGTTATCGCCGCCTACCTGATCAAGGCAGCACGCACGCATAACCCTCCCTGTATGGTGGTACCGGTGAAAGAGCACGGAGCCAGACCAAGTCAAGGCCGTCCCATACCGGCAAATGTGGTTGCACGGATAAGTCCGGGCAGGTGACTCAGGATCAACCGACTAGGTTTAGTTTATAAATTCAATTTAACACCTCCATCATCGCACCTTTACATTGACAATTATAAGCGGGAACAGTCACTTAACAGCAGCATAGTAGAATCATAACAATGTTGACAAACATGGCATGAGATTAAATCATGGTACTAACACGATAATGGTGTTCAAAATATTGTTACTAGCATGGTTGAATATGACATGAAAGCAAGTCATGATATTATATGATAAACATTACTAGCATCTGGTACATATGGAATATCAGAACTATGCTGGTGCAGACTAACAGATGATCTAGAGGGTACTGTAATATACACACAGAGTGCAAGCAAAGTCATCACGCAAGTCCGTAGCTCATGATAAGAGGTTGGCTTGCTTGGGGGTCGATGAATACGCTGGGAGGAAGTGCGATAAAACTCCGGAAAGATTTGCCGGAAAAGTTTCCCTCTCGGAGCGGCTGATTGAAGGGCAAGGGCAAAATGGTCATTTTCATAGTGTGAGAACATTATGAAAATGATGCCATCGGAACGGGCTAGACAAACGGAAGACGTGGGCGTTGGTTTTACCTCAATCGGAGTTACGATCGCGGAGAAACGTCCGTTCGTTCGTTAAGCGTTAAAACAGACAGAAAAATGTCCACTTTAGCCCTTAACGGGTGAACGCCCACCAATTAGTGGTTTCGGCCGGCGGCTAGGAAAAGAGAAGGCGCCTTTTCAGAGTATACGCTTACAATACACTGAAAGCGTATTCTCCTTAATGCACCTCCACTTAAACCGGCTGGGCCCGCCGTTAGCCACTTATGGGTCGGTCCCGCGTCATCTCCTCTCTCCTCCTCCTGTCTTCTTCTCCAGTGCGTGACAGAGAACAGAGAGGGAGCCATGGCCATTCGGCCCTGCTCGATGCCGGCGCTCCTCCCGCCGGCGGCGCCTGCCGACGTGCTAGACGGCTCCGCGGCGCAGTCCCGCATCCGGGGGTGGTCGCCAGAGGTCCGGGGGAGCTCGGAGAAAGAATGGCCATAGACAGTCGAGGGGACGGCCATGGCGGCAATTCGGGTGGTGGGCACGGCCGACTCCGGCTAAAATTGGAGGGGGCGGTGGCATAGGCAGGCACTGGGGAGGGCTCGGAAGCAGCAGAGAGGGAGGGGAAGGGCCTGAGCGCGGGGTTAGCTCGAAGGGAACCGGGCGGCAGAACTCGGCCATCGGGAGGGGATAGAGCTCCGGGGCTCAAGGGGAGAGGGTCTGGGCTCGATGCTGGTCGGGAGAGGCTCGGGCACGCCTTAAATAGCTCGGGGAGTAGCTAGCCGACGAGTGGACGGAGCTTCCAGAGCTCGTCACCGTGGCGGCAACCTAGCGACGAATCGACGTCGGCAGAGGCAGCCACGAGCTAGAGGACGAGGGCAGAACGTCTCCAGACATCGCACGCGCTCGGTGGAGAGCTCCGGATCGAGTCGGACGCCGGTCGAAGCTGCGGGGCGCCCGGTGCCGTGGCGAAGATCCAACGGAGCACCCATGTCGGCACGGTCGTCCAAAGGCTACGGGACGAGGGGGAGATGTGACCAGATGGCACCAACGAGTGGTTGGGAGCTCACCGGCGCTCCCGGATGAGCTGCGACTTGCCAGAGGAGGCTCCCGAAGGATTTGGCATGTGGTGCCCTGCTTTGGCTTGCTCCGCACGTGGTCACCGCGTGGCCACGGTGTTGCCATGCCTTACTCGACACCAAAACATGTCTAGGGTGTTCTGCTCCCTTCCTTGGATCAACTTGTGCAGCTGGATGGCACGGGAGAGTTCTGAGGTGACTGAACCAAAGTCAAACAACAGCTGGCAGCCAAGTGTTTGATATGTACAGTGGCTACCACAATGCTCCTCTTGGCTTGATCTTGGGCAGCGTTTAGCCATCTACTAAGGTAGTCATCCTGGCCAAGTTTCAGCACCAATGAACAAGTCTAGATGGTACTTCTTTTGGAACTTGGCAAACTGGCCAGAAATGAAAATGAAGGGGCTGGGATCAAATGGATTGATGAAAATGGCCCAAATTTGGTGGAGACCAATAATTTAGTCATATGGAGGCACTGTAAAAATTTCATACCATTTGCATAAATAAAAATGGTACTTCCTTCATAGTGCTTCAATCTGGACAGAAACTTAGATAATTTACTGAGGAAAAATGGCTAGATGAAATGGGCTGGTTTTTGGTGTCCAAGGGTAATATATCATAATGAATCACCCTGCAAGATTTCAGCCCAAGTAGATCAAGGAATCAAGCACTTCCTTTGCAAACAGGAAATCTGGACAGAATTTGCAAAGTGGTGTTGTGCTCAAAATTTAATTGGTGGAACTTGAGATCCTGATGGAAATGGTGAATATATGGATAGGATAAGCTCCACAAATTATTTGGGATTTTTCCTAGCTACCAAAATGGTAGTTCCCTTGGAAAGGCCCCAAATTGAAATATTGGCTTAAAATAGGAAAATGCAATTTTCCTTATTTAATTATAGCCAATATTTTTGTGAGAGCTCAATATGGTCAGAAAGAATATCTCCACAAGTTTTTCTACACTTTGGAGATGGATAAATATTTTTCTGGATTTAATTCCTCAGAAAGGCAGAAAAACGAATTAATTCTAGATGAGAAATATTGCATATGACTTGGCAATATTTTTGCACATCTAGGGTTTATGGATGAAGAATGATCTCCGGAAATTTTGGGAGGATTAACAGAGCAAGGAAAATGATAGCTCCTTTGTAAACACCAAGGCAGGATTTCCAGTTCCGATATTTTGGAACTGGGGTTTCAGTGAGGTTCGGGGTTTACTGACGGAAGGTTGGCTGGCACAAGAACATGGGAGAGGCACTGAGAGGTTGAGGATTGTCTGGATTCACCTGGTCACTCACCAGATTTCAGAGAAAAAATTTGGGAGAGAAAAGCTTGGAAGGAATAACAGCACAAAAATCGATAACCCGATTTTTGGGGTGTTACAATGAGGTACACATCAAGAACTTTTGAACGGATCCCTAAATGAATGTGCGCCACCCGGATGTAATCAGACACTATAAGTCAAGCGACACAAATTTTTCTGAGGAGTGTTTTGGCCATGGCCTGTACATTTGCCGCCGCTCGAAGCGAATCGCCCCTTTGGCCTTGGGCCCTGGTGGACTAGACCACGCTACCCGTACCTTCGGAAGGGGTTGCCTTCTTTCCGGTGTCACCGCCATCCCAAGTCAGGGGAGTACACGGCCGCCGTAGAAAGCAAGTGTCGTGCTCACTAAGCTTTAGGACGTGGAGGTGCAAACTCTACCTTTATAGTGCCCTATGGCAGGCTATGAGGATCCATAGTGCGAAGCTACCAAAATATATGCTCATCCCTATTGCTAAGAGGCTTTGTGAAGTTTCTCCCATGGATTGAGGGTGATGTGGATGCCCAGGCAATGAGGATGCGAGGGCCACGTGTTAACTCGCGATCCGCTCATCCCTCTTGTGGGGAGACTGTGGAGTCTTCCCATGACCTAAGGGAGTTGGGGCTGCCAAGGTGATGAGGATGCGAGGGCCACGTGTTAACTCGCGATCCGCTCATCCCTCTTGTGGGGAGACTGTGGAGTCTTCCTGCGACCTATGGGCGATGGGGCTGACCAGGCGATGAGGATGCGAGAGCCAAGAGTTAACTCGCGATCCGCTCAGCCCTCTCGAGGTCTCTTCAAAATGAGGTAAATGAAGATGCATGCCTCGTGGGGCAGAAAGTTATGGAGTTTATCGCCTTTCCAGGCGTGGCTGAGTACTTGGCCTCTCATGTTGGCGAGGTGTTATGCTCCAAAGCCAAGGATGGTGGCGATGCAATATGAGCCATCCCACTTAGGTTGGAGCCTACCCCGCAACTTGGGGTTGAGTCCATTTGCTCGATCGATGAGGCCATTGCTTTTCGGGCAGGTGACCGAGGCAAATTGAACCTCGGTCCTTATGGAGTCGCAGAATTCCTGAAATGAGATTGCGTCAAATTGGGTTCCATTGTCCAGTTAAGTCCTGAGGGACACCGAAGCGATATGTGGTATTCTTCCAGAAGAAGTTTTGCATGGACTGGGAGGTGCACGAGGCGAGCAACTCAACCTGAACCCACTTGGTGAAATAATTGATAGCAATCACCACATACTTCCTCCCCCCTTTGGCTGGTGGGAATGGGCCGAGTAGGTCTAGTCCCCAGCAGGCAAATGGCTAAGTGATGAGGAAAAAAAAATTTGACCCCGAAATAGTAGGAAAGGCTCCTACTGCATATATATTAACCCAAACTCAAAACAAACATCAAATGTTACATAATTACAAAGGTAGGGCTGGCCTTTGGCCAAGACCAGGAAGGAAACTATCTAATAAAAGGTCTAACTGATAGGAGAGACAAAAGAAAGAATGAAAGGCTCCAAGTCACTTCTGACCCTATGAGTGAGAAGAGAGAGATCACTTTTGAATCGGCGTAGCCAGACTTGATGGGGATATTTTTGAGCATGGATGCCGGGGCATGAGTGTATTTTGCCGTCTTTTCACGTGACTCGTATCGGCGGAGGAGTGAGATGGCGTCTCAGACCATAGTAGGCTAGTAGAAGCCTAGCCTGAGTGTCTTAGCGGTGGTGGACTGTTGACGCTCAAAAATGGCATGATCGCAAAGAGTGACTTGAGTCTATAATGGGATGAGGTTAAAATTATGAGTTCATGTCATCATTTGATGGCCCTCTTCAAGATGATCGAAATAAAAAGATGGACCAAAACGGAGCTCAAGTGCAAAAGATATGACAATTTCGGAGATACCCGTATTGACATCAGATTAGAAAATGGCATGAAACCTAATTAAGATGGCCTCGGATGAAAAAATCTTCAACAGCAAAGTTCTTCGTCTCGTCGAAACGGATGATTTTGGTATGAAAATCGTCTTAATCCGAGGTCGTATGCACAAGTTACAGCTAAAACTGTGCGTTGCAGCACTGCATGGCCGGATCATTCGGACCGGGGTCCAGATCATCCGGCCGGGGGCCGAAAAATTGATCCAAACAACAGAAGCTAAAAGTTGAAGCCGAATGATCTGGGTCAAGTCCCGGATGATCCGGGTAAAGGCCGGACAATCCGGGAAATCGTCCGGACGTCCGGACAAGTTTTTCTGCTGCAGACTTTAGAAAACGGCCCGAAACACCCTCAAGATGGCCTCAGATCGAAAAGTGTTAAGCATGAAAGTTGTGCGTCTCGTCGAGACGGTTGATTTCTATATAAAAATCGTCCAAATCTGAGGTCGTATGTGGATTCTAGAGTCAAAACAGTGAGCTACTGTCAGAAAACTGGGCTAGGCCGGATCATCCGGGCCTAGAGCCGGACATCCGGGCCGGAGGTCGTGAGAAGTCCGAATTTGGCTAGATTTTGATGATTTGGACGACAAGGCAAGTTCTTTTCTTGTACGGGAAGTCCATCCGCCTCTTATATAGACAAGAGGTTACGGCCAATTCAACAACAACACACAATCGAACAAATCATCTATCACTTTTTACCTTTACTTTTATCCTCTCCCTTGTTCTTCTTCTTCCTTGTTCTTCGTTCGTTCTTCTTCGTTGCAGGGCGGTGAACCTCGAGGCCCCAGGGGCGATCAGGTCGACCTAGGGCAGCTCATAGCCGCCGTGCGCCCTGACGGGGTCCCTCCCGGGCGCGTGGGGTTTCGAGTCCTCAAAAGCACCCACCGGATTGCTTGCGTACTGCGTTTCCGGACGGGTCTCCTTCGACGTGAGCTGCGGTGCATCACCCTCGGCGATGGAGGTACACGGTGACGTGTTTGTGTGCGAACACACTTTTTGACGACTCCGCTGGGGACCGAAGCTTTGAACGGTCTCCAGCCCGTTCTTGCTACGAAGAGATCGTCATCTAGGGTTTGCAATCTAGAAAGGTAATATGAATACCCAATTCACTTATGTAGATGCAAATAATGCATATGTTGTTGCTAGATCGTCTAATGAGAATAATGTATCGGCTAGCCCTTGTTTTACCAATTATTCATCTAATTACGTGCGACAGCCGATGCAAAATAATATCCAAGCTTCAACTTACAATTTTAGCAACATGCAACATATGTATCCCAACCCTCATGCATCGGCAACCCCACAAATTCATATGCCGATGAACAACATGATGGTTTGGTTAATCAAGTTGAAACACCTCGTGTAGAAACTTTCAATAGCATGCAACAAAGTGTTTCACCTTTTTATTCATCGGCAACTAATTTGCAATATACTAGTTCAGACATGCCGATGGATGGGAGAATTGGCCATGCTAGTACTAGCTATTCAGCCGGTTACTCTCAACCATCATATGCTACACCTCTTGTTAGTAATTTTTCGGCAGCGTATACAACTGTAGATGCTCGTAATTCGGCTCCGCACCTCCATGGTCATAGCCGAATAAGTGAAAATTTTGCAGAAGTGCACATGCCATCATCTAATATTGTAGCATACAATGCATCCTCTACGCAATTGCATAATTTCGGCAACACCTCATTGCCGAAAGAATCTAAAAGTATTGTGGAGCAATCCCTTACAGAATGGGAAGTGACTAAATTTAAAAGGGATATAGCCCGAAATAATAAGTTAGTGCTCTTTGCCTTGAAGAACATGATAAGGGGCTAGTTCCCGATTATAATGTAATAAGAGCTAGAGTTTTGCAAGAAGATGAATCTTTGCCAATTGATAAAATTGGCGAGCAAAAATATGGTTTTACGACATTCCATACGCCTTCACCTAGTACTACATCATATTATACACCCCCTACACAATTGCAAAATTTCGGCAACGGTTCATTGCCGAAAGAGTCTAAAAGCACTAGGGGGCAATCATATCCGGAGTGGGCTGAAATTGAGAAAAAGCTTAAAGCCAATTTTGCTGCTCGCCGCCAAAAACAAAAAGAAAAAGAATTGGCTTAAGTAAAAGAAGCATTGCCAATTGGTAGTATCAATGAAAAGAAGGATGATTCGGAACAGGAAAGTGCTTCGGCTGAAAAAGCCGAATCAAGTAGTGTATATTCCGAATCCATCAAATCCAAAGAAGCAAGCATTATTGAGAAAGGGCATGGCAAGCATAGGAAAATAACTATGCTTGATTTTTCTGAAGTTAATGGGACCTACTTCCTGCCCTATTGTGACGCCCCCGGTTCAATCGTACACTAATCATACACGCAAACGTGTACGATCAAGCCCAGGGACTCACGGGAAGATATCACAACACAACTCTAAACACAAATGAACGGAGGTCCACAATATTACAGACCAGGGATCCGAAGATCCGAATACATAAGTCAGTCATACAAATAATATCTGGGTACAGACATAGTTAGACAAGTTTTGCCTTAAGAAGGCTAGCACAAACAGCGACACTAGATCGAAAGGCGTTGGCCTCCTGCCTGGGAGCCTCCGATCCTACTCCTGGTCAGCTGGCTCGATCCAGTAGTACGTACCCTCTGGACCCTCCTGGTAGTAAGCTCCGGTGGTGGCATCTAGCTCCAGGACTCCATCGTCTGGTGTATCATCAAGGTGGGGTATATGGGGGAAAAGAGAAAATAAAGCAACCGTGAGTATTCATCCGAAGTACTCACCAAGCAAGGATCTATACTACATATGCAACATTATCAATGGAGAAAAGGCTGTATATGTGGACTGGGCTGCAGAAATGCCAGAATAGAGAGAAAGGCCTAGTCCTATCGAAGACTAGCATCTTCAAACATCTTCTCAAAGCCATCATCTTGCAGCAGTAGAAGAGAGTAGAATAGCATTTTAGTTAGCAAACATGTTGAAGTACAGCTCAAAGATCCTTCCTCGACTCCCAGCGAGAAAGTATCCCGAAGCTTCAATTAAGTAACAAGTATCCAGTTTAAGTAGTAGATCGGGATACACAAACTGAGCGTCCTTTACCGTAGGACCGGCTATCGATAGAAGATTCATCCCTGCAGGGGTGCACTACTGTTACCCAACACGCTCGATCAACTCTGGCCGGACATACTTGATGGGTAATGCCCGTCCTCGGAAGATCAACACGAAGCAGCGCTCTACCTAGGCTCAGCAGAAAGGTCAGCACGCCGGACTAACCTATGCACCCAGGGGTCTCGGGCCATCGCCCTGGGCACCCTGCGCGTTGCGTGGCTGGCCGGGGTGCAGGCGCGACACTGAACTCGCCAGTGAAGTATCCAGCCCAATCCCGACGATCAGCCCGCACGGTGAATCGTGACGTCTGATAAGCTTTCGGAGAAACGTACATCGCAGAGGGCCCCATAACCATAATCCCGCGTGGTGGTAGTGCGTATAGGGCACGTCGACCCACTCAGATCACACACCCAAATCCAATAGGCTCAATTAGTATCAAGCGGAGACAATCAGAGTCTCTGATGCTCCGCCACAATGTCACACTCGAGTGCCCTTCCGGCACACCCGAAATCATAGATCCCCAGCGGGTACCCACCAGGGTGGATCCGCCTGTGACAAAGGTCAAGTAACCGTGTGGTCATAATCATCAGGGTGAACGTATGAGGTATCACCCTCGAGGTTCACACTGAGGGGTTGCACGACAGAGTCGTATCGGACATGGAGAAGGAGGAATCACCCTCGATGACCACGACCGAACAGCTATACTGCAGAGTATTCATCGTGAGTGCGTTACGAGGTATCACCCTCGGCACTCGATAGTTACTACGCAGAGTCGTACAACTTAGGGGGGGGGGGTGTGAAGTGAGGTGTCGGTCTCTGGTCGACGATCACGTTGATCGAGTCGTCGATGATCAAGCGGGGCAACAAGGGTAAGGTGGTGGGGTCACTGATGGTTCACTACCAACCTATACTAATCAGTTTATCATAGGCAGGTAAGGTAGCAATGAATAGGTTACAACACAGGCTATCATCAGAATAGGAGCATACATTAACAGTAGCGAAATCTAATGCAAGCAGGAGAATAGAATGGGCGATATCTGGAATGCTCAAGGGGGGGGGGGCTTGCCTGGTTGCTCTGGCAAGAGAGGGAGGTCGTCGTCAACGGGCGCTCGTCATAGCGTAGTCGTACTCGACAGCAGGTACGTCGGTTCGGCGTTTATCGAGAGAGAAGGAGGGGGAGAGAAACATAAATTTCACGCAATATGCAAACAATATGTATGACATGCCAAATGATATTGCGGGGTGTTCTACTGCCTAAATAAACGATTTAGTTAATTTAGGAATTTATTGGATTTATTTAATTAAAGTTGGGCACTATTCATTTATCGAAATCGGTTCTAATTGTTCAACGTTCTTATAGTTTGCGGGCGTTCTGACGGAATACAGAGGGCGTTCCGGGTTCGTATCGTCGTTCTGAGCAAGTTTCATGTATAAATATTTTCATCGGAGTTACGGTTTATTTAATATGATTTTCTAAAGTTTTTATTAATTCTGAAATTTAATTAATTATTTAATTCAACATTATCCGAAACAGTGCTGATGATGACATCGCACTGACCTCATTGCTGATGTCAGCGGTTATTAAGTTAATTACTAATTTACGTTTTAATTAACACTAAATTAGTTAATTAGATTAACCTAACAGGATTAATTAACTAATTAATTTATCTAATTAACTTAATTATTTATTTTTATTTTGCTTTTATTTTATTTTCTATATTATTTTTTTTTTTTTTTTTTGTTTCGGGCCGTGGGCCCGTTTGGCAGTGGCACAGGGGGGGGGGGGGGGGGGGAGGGCGAGTGGAAAGTCAGGGGAACACGGGAAAACCGGGCACGACGGAGAGACGAAGGAGAGATATATGGGAGACGGGCTGGCGGGGGCCGATGGCGGGAGCGAAGAAGGAGGGAGGGAGAAGGCGCGGTGGGCGCGAGGAGAGGGCGAGAGGGAGGAGGGAGGGAAGGAGGGGGACGGCCGGGGAGGAGGAAGAGAGGCGACGAGCAAGGCTAGAGAATTATGAGAGCGGCGGCGACCGTGGGGCGGAGACGGGGAAAGCGAGAGGAGGGCGGGGAGGGGTGGGGGGGACAAGAGAGACGGGAGCGGAGATGCGGGGGAGGCGACGGATGTGAGGCGCGGGGCGGAGGTCGGACGGGGGTGGGAGTGAGAAGGGGGGAGGACAGGGGACGGCGGAGGCAGGGGGGAGGGGAGGGGGCGAGGTCCGGCGACGAGGTGGCGTGGGCGAAGGGGCAGCGCCGGGCGCGGCGTTGGCGAGGGGGAGGCGGCGACGGGGCGGCGGGTGGCGAGTCGAGGGCGCGTCGGGCCTGCGCCCGATCTGGATCGGGTGGGTGGGGGGGGGGGGGGGGAGGGCGGGGAAGTGAGCGAGAGAGAGGGGGGGGGGGATCTGTCGGTGGGGGAGGGGGGTGGGGATTAGGGTTTGGGTTCCCGGGGATAAGGGGAGAGTGGGGATGGGCCAGCTGGGCTACGGCCCGTTGGGCCAGAGGGGGAGGGGTTCTTTCCTTATCCTTTTCTGTTCTTTTCCTTTCTTTATTCTCCTTTCTCAATTAGTAAATAGGTAGGCCTCAAAATGGTTTTTGAAACATGAGACCTAGATCATAAATACCAGTGCATTATTCCCTAACACCTAAAATTAGTTTGGACAAAATATAATTCCATATCTATTTCAGATTTATAAAATGGTTATTAAATATTATCTTTATCCACTGTTTGAGGTTTTCGAGTCACATCCAATTCCAATGATGTGGTGTTCAATTTTATAATAGCCTCTGGAATATTTGTTATTTTCTGACATTTTGTTCTATGGGGACAACTTTCATATTCGTTCGTTTAAATTTGAATTTGACTTAGGAGCTGAAATGCAATATGATGCTAATGAGATTATGCACTATTAAGCTTGCTGACATGCATATCAAAAGTGATTATGTTGCTAATCACGGGGGTGTTACATCTATGAGTTCCGTGCCGTAGAAATTGAGAAGACTCAAGACAAGCCTCCGATTAAGCTGTGTCGATGGTCGTCTTGAAGCCTGTTAAGGTGTCCACCAAATGTGCATGAACAATGCAAAAATAATGAATTATAATGCGCCGGAGATCATTGGTAAATGGCAAGTGTCATCGCACCGCCGTCGCAGGATTTTTAATGAATTTCGGCCTCGTCGGTCTCGAACAACTAAGAGTCTAACCTTGATGGTCAGGACAGGTCCGGCTCATCGGTTGCGGAGTGTAATCAAGAATGCTTGGAAATCACCGGCACCATAGCAACTGCAGATAATTAATGGCAGTCAACTGTGGCCGCAACATGTGTGCACATTAGGGATGGCAAGGCTTCTAGGTTGAACAATGTTGGGACAATGATTTGTTAACACTCTTTTTCTAGAACCTACAGCCTCTACCATCACAGCACGCAGATTATTAAGATGATACTCCTGATCTTCTTGTTGGATCTCACTCCCAATGGCAAATGTAATCTAAAAGTGCTTATAAG
This sequence comes from Thinopyrum elongatum, assembly GCA_011799875.1. Taxonomy (NCBI): domain Eukaryota; kingdom Viridiplantae; phylum Streptophyta; class Magnoliopsida; order Poales; family Poaceae; genus Thinopyrum; species Thinopyrum elongatum. The sequence goes on along the minus strand of CM022303.1, from coordinate 1,309,281 downwards.
CTTGTTTGCATGACATTCAAAATCAGTCAAACATACACCTTCGCGGGTTCCTTTTTTGGTTAAAGAAATTCTAAGTAGGTTTGGAAGCAAAAACACATGGGCCACGGTACAAACGTTCAGCATGGTTGCTCCCCTTTGCATGTTAGGATAGACAATCTTATTCAAATAATAACTCTATGCATGGTCTCATTCAGGAGCTTCTAAATAGTACTCATCCATATGCCACCTTCAAATATTTTTATTTCTTGGTGCTTGTGGAAAATCTAGGAATGATTATCTCTTCCAAAGGAAAAAAGGATATCCTGTACAGGTACATCAGGCGGCTCTAGCACTTAATGCTGTCAAGCTCTCCTGGATAAACCGGAAGACAAACAATTTCCAGACATGCCAGAATATTCTACCCAGGATGCTAATCATCTACCTTGCAGGCTTCTACTTAAAGTCGGAATCTACTACTTGTGGGTATTAAAGTCTTCTCGGATGCGGCTTTTAGAGTGTCCAAGATCCCTGGAAGCTTATTGATATTCTAGATGGAAAATTTGGCCAGTAGATTCAGATTCAAGCATCAACTCCAATTAATAATTCCCCTCTTCAGCAGAAGCTCTTGCACTAGTTCTTGCAGCAAAGATAACACACATATTTCAGCTCAAGCAAGTCTCTTTTCTCAATGATTGCTTGCTCTAGCCAAAGCTGCTGCAAGTAAAAGACTAGTTCTGACGCGTCCATTGGACCATCAGGCGCTAGCTAGCAGAATTTTTCTCCATCTCCAATGAGTTGCAGCCATCTATTTATCACATATCCAGGAAGCTATGGTTATGTAGACCTGTGGCTCATCAGGTTCTCAACTATCGGTGGAACCTGTCTTGGATGTAATTCTTCAGCTCATAGGCACTCCTTCTTGTCCTTTTATTTCTAGACTCTCTCAAGTTCATCTACAGGACTTTGTGATCCCTGCTGTACTTTGCATTTGAGCTGAATGAATTGTGCGCCAGTTGGCGCCTTTCCCTGTTTAAAAAAGGCTCTAGGTTTGAGGCAAACGACAAAATCATCACGATGGTGAGTGTCTACACTGTGGAACGGATTTTATGGGAGCTTCTCCACACAATCAAGCACCTCTCTGAACTCTACTATTCAAGTATTGTACTGACGTGCCCATTTTTTAACGAGGCTTACAGAAAGTTTTTGAATCATTTGAGCCCAAAATTTTATCCTCATAATTTTTTTTAGCCTCTGTCACCTGACGAATCAGTCGGACAACTTGGACTACCGGAATTATTGTGCATCAGCTGTTACCTGAACAAATCTATATAAAGGAATACTAAACAAATCGGGCGATGAAACAATCTATATAAAAGGATACTAAACAAATCTGGGAATGAAGGGGACATGCCTTTTCATGGGCTAAGGCTAGGGTGGAGGAACGACGCCGATTTCTGCCTACAAACCAGGCGTCTATCCCTATCTTTTCTTATGTGTGGGCACCTAGACTGACTGACTAGCTAAATGTCCGTGTGTTGCACCAGAACAAAAAAAACATAGTGATTAAATAATTGTTCTAATTAAAATAGAGCAAGAACAATGCAAAAGCAATAAATAATAATGCGCCAGACCCTCGTCGTAAGGCTGGTCATTGAAAAGTAACTTAGACTAGTAACATGCATATGTTATAGTCTATGTTACTATCTTCATAGTGGATAACTAATATATTGTGTGGTATCATGCAAGTCTTTATTTATTAGATGTAGACTCATTTGCCTCGGGGTATGTTATGTTATGGTAAACTATTAGGGCGGTCATAGTGGTGAAAGAACTTAGAGTAGTAACATGCATTTATTACTAGTCTATGTTACTACCTTATAGTGGTGGTAGTAACATAGTGTTGGTATCATGCAAGCCTTCATTTATTTAGATTAGACTCATTTTGCCTTGTGGTGTGTTATTACGGTAAACATATTATGTCTACAACACCTCTCTCTCATTACTACTTGCCACATAAGCAAAACTACCTTGAGGTGCGTTATGTTACTAGCTAAGTTACTCCCACTATGGCCAGCCTTATGTTACCACAAACACTATATCCTCATTAACTACTTGTCATATAAGCAAACTTGCCTTGGGGTGCGTTATGTTATAGTAAGTTACTTTCCATATGGCCAGCCTAAATGGCAAGTGTCATCCGGCACCGCCGGTCACAGGATTTTTAATGAATTTCGGCCCTCGTCGGTCTGGAACAACTAAGAGTCCAACCTCGATGGTCAGGACCAGCTTCCGGCCTACGAGCAGGGTGGGGATTTAGGGTTTGGGTCTCCAGGGGGATAAGGGGAGAGTGGGGATGGGCCAGCTGGGCTACGGCCCAGTTGGGCCAGAGGGGGAGGGGTTCTTTTCCTTTATCCTTTTCTGTTTCTTTTTCCTTTTCTTTATTCTCCTTTCTCAATCTAGTAAATAGGTAGGCCTCAAAATGGTTTTTGTAAAACATGAGACCTAGATCATAAATACCAGTGCATTATTCCCTAACACCTAAAATTAGTTTGGACAAAATATAATTCCATATCTATTTCAGATTTAATAAATGGTTATTAAATATTATCTTTATCCACTGTTTGAGGTTGTTCGAGTCACTTATCCAATTCCAATGATGTTGGTTTCAATTTTATAATAGCCTCTGGAATATTTGTTATTTATCTGACATTTTAGTTTCTATGTTGGACAACTTTCATATTCCACTTTCGTTTAAATTTGAATTTGACTTAGGAGCTGAAATGCAATATGATGCTAATGATGATTATGCACTATTAAGCTTGCTGACATGTCATTATCAAAAGTGATTACTGTTGCTAATCACCGGGGGTGTTACATCTATGAGTTCCGTGCCGTAGAAATTGAGAAGACTCAAGGACAAGCCTCCGATTAAGCTGTCGTCGATGGTCCTCGTCTTGAAGCCTGTATAAGGTGTCCACCAAATGTGCATGAACAATGCAAAAATAATGAATTATAATGCGCCGGAGCCTCATTGGTAAATGGCAAGTGTCATCCGGCACCGCCGGTCGCAGGATTTTTAATGAATTTCGGCCTCGTCGGTCTCGAACAACTAAGAGTCTAACCTTGATGGTCAGGACCAGTTTCCGGCCTCATCGGTTGCGGAGTGTAATCAAGAATGCTTGGAAATCACCGGCACCATAGCCAACTGCAGATAAATTAATGGCAGTCAACTGTGGCCGCAACATGTGTGCACATATGGGATGGCAAGGCTTCTAGGTTTGAACAATGTTGGAACAATGATTTGTTAACACTCTTTTTCTAGAACCTACAGCCTCTACCATCACTAGCACGCAGATTATTAATGATGATACTCCTGATCTTCTTTGTTGGGATCTCACTCCCAATGGCAAATGTAATTCTAAAAGTGCTTATAAGCTTTGTTTGCATGACATTCAAAATCAGTCAAACAATACACCTTCGCGGGTTCCTTTTTTGGTTAAAGAAATTCTTAAGTAGGTTTGGAAGCAAAAACACATGGCGCCACGGGTACAAACGTTCAGCATGGTTTGCTCCTCCTTGGCATGTTAGGATAGACAATCTTATTCAAAATAATAACTCTATGCATGGTCTCATTCAGGAGCTTCTAAATAGTACTCATCCATATGCCACCATTCCAAATATTTTTAATTTTCTTGGTGCTTGTGGAAATCTAGGAATGATTATCTCTTCCAAAGGAAAAAAGGATATCCTGTACAGGTACATCAGGCGGCTCTAGCACTTAATGCTTGTCAAGCTCTCCTGGATAAACCGGAAGACAAACACTTTCCAGACATGCAGAATCATTCTACCCAGGATGCTAATCATCTACCTTTGCAGGCTTCTACTTTAAAGTCGGATCTACTACTTGTGGGTATTAAAGTCTTCTCGGATGCGGCTTTTAGATGTTCCAAGATCCCTGGAAAGCTTATAGATATTCTAGATGGAAAATTTGGCCAGTAGATTCAGATTCAAGCATCAACTCCAATTAATAATTCCCCTCTTCAGGCAGAAGCTCTTGCACTAGTTCTTGCAGCAAAGATAACACACATATTTCAGCTCAAGCAAGTCTCTTTTCTCACTGATTGCTTGCCTCTAGCCAAAGCTGCTGCAAGTAAAAGACTCGATTCTGACGACGTCCATTGGACCATCAGGCGCTAGCTAGCAGAATTTTTCTCCATCTCCAATGAGTTGCAGCCATCTATTTATCACATATCCAGGAAGCTAAATGGTATTGTAGACAATGTGGCTCATCAGGTTCTCAACTCATCGGTGGAACCTGTCTTTGGATGTAATTCTTCAGCTCATAGGCACTCTTCTTGTCCTTTTATTTCTAGACTCTCTCAAGTTCATCTACAGGACTTTGTAATCCATGCTGTACTTTGCATTTGAGCTGAATGAATGTGGCGCCAGTTGGCGCCTTTCCCTGTTTAAAAAAAGGCTTCTAGGTTTGAGGCAAACGACAAAATCATCACGATGGTGAGTGTCTACACTGTGCAACGGATTTTATGGGAGCTTCTCCACACAATCAAGCACCTCTCTGAACTCTACTATTCAAGTATTGTACTGACGTGCCCATTTTTTTAACGAGGCTTACAGAAAGTTTTTTGAATCATTTGAGCCCAAAATTTTATCCTCATAATTTTTTTAGCCTCTGTCACCTGACGAATCAGTCGGACAACTTGGACTACCGGAATTATTGTGCATCAGCTGTTACCTGAACAAATCTATATAAAAGGAATACTAAACAAATCTGGGCATGAAACAAATCTATATAAAAGGAATACTAAACAAATCTGGGAATGAAAGGGGACATGCCTTTTCATGGGCTAAGGCTAGGGCTGGAGGAACGACGCCGATTTCTGCCTACAAACCAGGCGTCTATCCCTATCTTTTCTTATCGTGTGGGCACCTAGACTGACTGACTAGCTAAATGTCCGTGTGTTGCCACAGAACAAAAAAAACATAGTGATTAAATAATTGTTCTAATTAAAAATATGCAAGAACAATGCAAAAGCAATAAATAATAATGCGCCAGACCCTCGTCGGTAAGGCTGGTCATAGTGAAAAGTAACTTAGACTAGTAACATGCATATGTTACTAGTCTATGTTACTATCTTCATAGTGGATACTAATATATGTGTGGTATCATGCAAGTCTTTATTTATTTAGATGTAGACTCATTTTGCCTCGGGGTATGTTATGTTATGGTAACATATTAGGCTGGTCATAGTGGAAAGTAACTTAGAGTAGTAACATGCATTTATTACTAGTCTATGTTACTACCTTCATAGTGGGTAGTAACATATGTGTGGTATCATGCAAGCCTTCATTTATTTAGATGTAGACTCATTTTGCCTTGTGGTGTGTTATGTTACGGTAACATATTATGTTACTACAAACACCTCTCTCCTCATTAACTACTTGCCACATAAGCAAACTTACCTTGAGGTGCGTTATGTTACTAGCTAAGTTACTCCCACTATGGCCAGCCTTATGTTACCACAAACACCTATATCCTCATTAACTACTTGTCATATAAGCAAACTTGCCTTGGGGTGCGTTATGTTACTAGCTAAGTTACTTTCATTATGGCCAGCCTAAATGGCAAGTGTCATCCGGCACCGCCGGTCACAGGATTTTTAATGAATTTCGGCCTCGTCGGTCTGGAACAACTAAGAGTCCAACCTCGATGGTCAGGACCAGCTTCCGGCCTACGAGCAGGATTCTCTCTCACTTTCCCCTGCTACAGTGTTTTCAGAGGAGAGAGGAGAGGCGACTAGGTCTTCCCGCTCCCCCCCCGGTTTCACCAGCGCCGCCATGGGTTCCCCTTCCTTCCTCCTCCGCTCCGGCGATGGGAAGAGGGGGAACCCCGGATCTGGCCGTTCGGCTTGTAAATAGGGTGTGGATGTGTGGTTTTCGGAGACAGTGTTTTGGTGGTGGTGGCACCGGCGATTGGAATAAAGTGACCTCGCTCCAGCCCCATCTTGGCGTCGTCTTCGGCGACGAGGAGGAGCCAGTGGGTCTTTTGTCTTGCTGGTCCTTCTGACCAGGCTAGTGTCGTTGTGCTTGTCGGCGTGGCTTCGTTGGCTGGTGGCCGACGTTGGAGATGAGTCCGGCTTTCCACCTTGGTGGGGTGCTTCACATATTCCCTTGCCCTCCTCTTCATCTGCGTCTTCTGTCTTCCTTTGGCGACTGCGGTGGTGGATTGGTGGCCTATGGTGCTTGGGGAGGCCCCCCGATCGATGCTCCTACTCCCGGCTTTAGATCCCATCTCCAAGGGCGGGTGGATCTTGCGGTACTCAAAGCCCTTGTGGCGAAGTCTTATGCAGGCTTGGCGGCAGCTATTGGGCTGCCGCTCTCTCTCTCTTACCCGCCATCTCATCGAAGCTGGATGCGGAGGATGCGGCGAAGAAGATGGTGGATTTACAGTTGGCTCCCTGCGAGGACTTCGTTGTAATATTTTATTTCTGTGGGGACTTTTCTGTAAACGTTGGGACTGTGATCCTTAATCTTTTCCAGATATAATAAAATGCCCTTTGGGGTGTCTTTCTCAAAAAAAAAAAGGACCAGCTTCCAGCCTGTTGCGGAGTGTAATAAAAAATGCATGGAAATCACCGACATCATAGCCGACCGCGGATAAATTAATAACAGTCAACTGCAGGAACCATCTGGCTGCACCATGTGTGCACATATGGGATTATGGGAGCTTCCCCACACAACCTAGTATTCCTTTTAATTCAAGTATTGTACTGACGTGCCCATTTTTTGAACGCAGCTTACATAAATTACTGTGAGCTGTGTTTTTGAATCATTTGAGCCCAAAATTTTATCCTCATAAATTTTTTAACCTCTCTCACCTGACGAATCAGTCGGACAACTTGGACTGCCGGAATTATTGTGCATCATCTGTTACCTGAATAAATCTCTACTCCTAAAGAGGAGCCTGCTGTCGTGATGGTCGGTTTGGTAGGTCACTTCATTTCGTTCGTTAGCCTCCAATCTCCCACCGATAGAAGCAACGCATCATCCCATCGATTTCTTTCCCAAAAAGAGCCCACCTCCCGTTTTGGTTTTTGATACGGTTGTTTTCTCTCTCCCTGAGAGAAAAAGATCAGCCCCTCTCTCTCTCACCTCTCCCCATGCTGGCATGGCGTCCGCCCGTCTCGCCGTAGATGGTTGTCATCTCCTTGCTCTCCCTCGATCCTCGATCTCTCAGCTGCGGCCGAGTCACACCGGTTAGGTCCTACGCCAGGACACCCTCAGGCGTCGTCACCCGCCTCACCTCCTCCGCTGACGACATAACCCCATGGGTCCCTTTCCCAAATCCCAGCCCCAAGGCAGATTTAGATCCATCCCAATCGCACCATGAAGAGAGGTCTCGCGAGAAAGCGACGGTGATGCACCGGGCCGTGTGGTGAGAGCAAGTCCCGACACTGCTTCACTACCCTCGCGGTGAATGGATAGGATGTGATCGGGAGTTCATCATCGGAAGAGCTCGAGAACATCAGCCTCTTCTCGCGAGAACCTTGCCGACTCTGGCCGTCGGCGAGCCTTTTGAGAAGGAGTCTAGCGGCTCGACTCTGGCTCCGATTCCCACCCCACCGCAGCAGGTCGCGCCCATGGACGTGCATGTGCCCATGGAGGATAGGGACTGGGCCTTAGGCCACAGTGGCCGGCCCAGCCTACCAAGGCCTCCCCTACCTGCTCCCCTCCCCCATGTCGCCTGCGCCATGGACGCCGAGCGCCTCCTCCGGCCGCTGCCTGCCACCGCGATGGGGCAGGTGGGCTGGGGATAAGGCCGGCGCCTCGTCCCTCCCTCCTGGATGCCGCGCCATTCGCCCCCTTCTCTCCAAGCACTTGCTCACTCTCCCCCCCTCTCCAGTACGCGTCCGTCGCCGCTCGCCGTTGTTCCCGCGGCCACCGTCACCGCCTAGCCTCGCCGCCATGTTGTAGACCACCGCCACCCTCCGCTACGCCACCTGGATCCCGCCATTTGAGACGAGGAGCGCAACAGCGAGCGGATCGAGCCGTTCCCTTTCGCTTCGGCCACCGGTGAACTCCGGCCACCCCCGACCTCCCCGGTAGCAACTAACCTGTCAATGGCCTCCTTGAGCCGCCCGGTGAGCCTACGCGCCGCTCCCTTCCCTCTCTCGCTCCTCTACTCGCTCTGGCGCCGATCCCGCGTGAGGCCGAGCTCGACAGCGCCATGGCCGGCGAGCTGCTCAATGCAGCGCCGCCCGAGCCCCTCCACCATGCCGGCCATGCTCCTAGCGCCCGCAGTAGCCTGCCTAGCCACGTAGCTCGCTCGGAAACGGCCCGAAGCCGCGATTCCGACCACACCGGAATGCCACCGCCACCTCCACTCGTCGCCGGCGCCATTCCGGCAACCCCAGCCCGGCCGACAACACCACTCGACGCGGCACTCCACAGTCATTCGAACGCGACCCCTCGCGCCCGTTTTGGCAGCCCGTAGCGAAATCCCGGTGAGGGCCGAGCCGCTCCGCCGCGGATTTGGCTCGCCGGAGCCACTCCGGCGCCGCCGCCAAGCTGGCTAGCCTGGGGCTACCCTCTAGGCCACTGACCAGTGGGCTCAGGGCCCCCCGCTGACCCATTAACCTGGTCAACTGTGCTGACGTGTCAGCACAGTGACACTGACCAGTGGGCCCTCCACTGTTAGCTAAAATAATTAAATAAATTTTAATTAAAACTTATTTAGTTAAATCAAATAGTCACTGACATGTGGGGCCCACGTGCTAAATAATCCAATTAGTTCGTTTTAATCTCTGTTAGTCCACTGTGTCACTGACTGGTGGGACCCAGCCGTCAGGTTTGACCTGGAACGGCTAGGTTGACTTGCTGACGCAAGCATGACACTAGCATGATGTCATATTCCATTTCTGGCAATTATGTTAATTTAAATTATTCCAAAAATAGATTAAAACTTTGAGAATTCATAGAAATTAATCCGTAGCTCGGAAGGAAAAAACTTCCTACATGAAAGTTGATGAGAAAAACAAGGCGAATTCAACCGTGCTATCTGTTTCCGTGTTGAGACCCTCTACGTAGGTGAACCCGTAACTTTTCGTCCATTTTTGATAGATGAATAGTGCATACATACCGGTTATTAATTCCAACTTTAACCCTAAAATAACTAATATGACTTAGACATACTTTTAGGCAATCCTGCACTGCACTCTAGCATGGCATGCTCTGTGTTGCGTATGATTGCTGTGTATTTATTTGTTTCCTCTCCCTCTTCTCTCTCGGTTGATCCCGGTACTGCCGTAGCCTCCGAGACCGACGCAGCTCAGGAGACCGACGACACCACTGGTGATCCCTCCTTTTCCGCAGAGCTTCCAGGCAAGCAACCCCTCTTGACGCATGCCTATATCACATATTCTCTCTATCTCTCTCTCTCCTGCTTGCATTAAAAATTGTTGCTGCTACTGCTTATCTTATTTCTGATGCATAGCCTGTTTTTGTAACTGTTATTGATACCTGCCTGCTATCCAAACTGCTTAGCTTAGGATGAATGGAAACCATCTCTGGCCTCTCTTCCTTGCTGTAGTTGCCCCGCTTTAGTATCTGTGTCCCGATCGATGTGATCAAACGGACTGAGACTAACACACCACCTCACACCCCTTAAGTTGCTCGACTTTGCAGAGCTAATATTGAGTGCCGAGGGTGATACCTCTTATCTCACTCCTGATGTTGCCCCTGTAGAATAGTTAGTCAGTTGTGGGTTACCGAGGGTGATTCCTCTTCCCCACCGTCAACAAAGCTTCTGTCGTGCACCCCGCAAGTGTGAAAGCCATCGAGGGTGATTCCTCCGGTTTCACCTTAACAGGATCGTCGAGTGGGAATCCAACGAGGGTGATTCCTCGGATTCCTTCTTGATGCGATAGACACATGGGTATCTTTAAAATTACAGCTGTTACTGGATAAAGACGGGTCGGCGCTGAGGGGTACCCGCGCGAGCAAATGTTGCGAGTGATGTGGAGTCGGGTTGACCTGGAGGGTACCCGCGAGATCTCTACGTGGCGTGGCCGGGCATTCTTAGCCCTTGCCGCAAGTCCACGAGACGGGGCGACGGGGTGACATGATCATGAGTCTCTGCTCGTTACCGCGCGCTCCCAATACACTAACGATTTGGATATTTGATCCGAGTAGGCCTCTGGCCTTTTCGCCCTAACCATCACGCGGGAATAAATATGGGTACTCTGCGTCGTATGCATCAGCCGAAGCTGTCTAGACGTCAGCGACTAAGTGGCGCACCGGGTTGGACCACGTAAAGCAACCGCCTTGTAGTGTGGGTTGCCAGGTCTGCTCATCGGCCGCGTACGCAACATGCAAGAGCGCAAAGGGCGATGGGCCCAAGACCCCTGAGCGCATAGGGTTAGTCCGGCGTGCTGACCTCTCTGTTGAGCCTAGGTAGGGCTGCGGCATGTTGTTTTGACCGAGGCCGGGCAGGACCTAGAAAAGTGTGTCCGACCGGAGTTAATCGAGCGTGGTGGGTAAGTTGGTGCACCCCTGCAGGGGAGTATATCTATTCGAATAGCCGGATCCTCGGTAACGGACACTCGGAGTTGTATCCCGATCGATACAACTAGAACTGGATACTTGAGATGATAAATGGATATGATGGCTCTGGGATTGCTTTCTCGCAGGGAGTCGGGAAAGGATCTCTGGGCGATGTTGATACTTAATACTACTACTACTTTATAGTGTACTAATTTGCACTCTTCTAATGCTGCAAGACCGCTAAAGATGCTAGTCTTCGATAGGACTAGGCCTTCTCTCTATTCTGGCATTTCTGCAGTCCAGTCCACATATACAACCTTCCTTTGATAATGTTGCATACATAGAATAGATCTGATGTAAGTCTTGCTGAGTACTTTGGATGAGTACTCACGGTTGCTTTGCTTCCTCTTTTTCCCATACCCGAATGATGCGACCAGATGACGGAGCCCAGGAGACAGCTGCCCCCGCCGACTACTACTACCACCACCCCGAGGGTGGCTACTACTGCGAGTTAGCTTATGACCCACAAGTATATGGGATCAGTTGTAGCCTTTTCCATAAGTAAGAGTGTCGAACCCAACGTGGAGCAGAAGGAAATGACAAGTGATTTTCAGCAAGGTAATGTCTGCAAGTGCTGAAATTATAAGTAACAGAGTAGTTTGATAGCAAGATAATTTGTAACGAGCAAGTAACGGTAGTAGTAACAAAAGTGCAGCAAGGTAGCCCAATCCTTTTGAGGCAAAGGACAGGCCAAAATGGTCTCTTATGATAAGCAAAGCGTTCTTGAGGGTACACGGGAATTTCATCTAGTCACTTTCATCATGTTGATTCGATTCATGTTCGCTACTTTGATAATTTGATATGTGGGTGGACCGGTGCTTAGGTGCTGTTCTTACTTGAACAAACCTTTTATTTATGATTAACCCCCTCGCAAGCATCCACAACTACGAGAAAAGTATTAAGAATAAATTCTAACCATAGCATTAAACTTTTGGATCCAATCGGTCCCTTACGGAATAGCGCATAAACTAGGGTTTAAGCTTCTGTCACTCTCGCAACCCATCATCTAATAACTACTCCACAATGCATTCCCTTAGGCCCAAATATGGTGAAGTGTCATGTAGTCGACGTTCACATGACACCACTAAGGGTATCACAACATACATACTATCAAAATTTCGAACACATATCAAGTTCACATGATTACTTGCAACATGATTTCTCCCGTGACCTCAAGAACAAAAGTAACTACTCACAAATGATAATCATGCTCCAGATCAGAGGGGTATTAAATAGCATATTGGATCCGAACATATAATCTTCCACCAAATAAACCATATAGTAATCAACTACAAGATGTAATCAACACTACTAGTCACCCACAAGCACCAATCTATAGTTCCGGTACGAAGATTGAACACAAGAGATGAACTAGGGTTTGAGAGGAGATGGTGTTGTTGAAGATGTTGATGAAGAATGCCCTGCCCAAGATGGGAGAGTTGTTGGTGATGATGATGACGATGATTTCCCCCTCCGGGAGGGAAGTTCCCCCTGCAGAATCGCTCCGCCGGAGGGCAAAAGTGCTCCTGCCCAAGTTCCGCCTCGAGACGGCGGCGCTCCGTCCCGAAACTCCTCTCCTTATTTTTTCTAGGTCAAAATGACTTATATACTAGAAGATGGGCACCGGAGGTGGGCTTGGCTGAGCACAACCCACCAGGGCGCGCCTGGGGGGCCAGGCGCGCCCTGGTGTCTTGTGCTCACCAGGTGGCCCCCCTCCGGTGGTTATTTGCTCCAATATTTCTTATTTATTCCATAAAAAATCCTCGTGAAGTTTCAGCTCATTTGGAGTTGTGCAAAATAGGTGGCCTAACATAGCTTTTCCAGGTCCAGATTTCCAGCTGCCGGAATTCTCCCTCTTTGTGTGTACCTTGCATATTATGAGAGAAAGGCATTAGAATTACTCCAAAAAGCATTATTATACATAAAAAACATCATAAATAACAGTAGGTAAACATGATGCAAAATGGACGTATCAACTCCCCCAAGCTTAGACTTCGCTTGTCCTCAAGCGAAAACCGAAATCGAAAAACATGTCCACATGCTTCGAGAGAGAGGTGTCGATAAAAAAAATACGGACATAGAAGCATCATGTGAATTATTATAACAACAACAAACTTTAACATAAAACTTTTATCATAGAACTTTTATCATAGACTTCTCATAAATAAGTAACAATTCATCACACTATCGAAGTATAAAGCATAAACTCTATTAGAAACCAACAAACTATGTTCTCAGTCAACTTTGCAACTACAATTCTTCATCTTTTCAGGAAGGGTCACGTATCGGAGCCTTTGGGCAAGTCCACATACTCAACCATCATATAATCTTCTATGATTGCTAACACTCACCGCATACACATGAGCAAAACGTTTCAACCAGACACATAGAAAGATAGGGGCTTATAATTTCACCTCCCAACGTATTCACCTCAAGGGTGATGTCAACAATAATAACTCATGCTACCCATATTCAACTGGACATATGTGCCTAGATCTTTCCTCACCACATGATGCTTGCCAAAGGAGAAAATAAAAAAAGGAATAGAGAGAAAAACTTTGACTCTTGCATAAAAGTAAATACATATAAGTAAAAGATAGGCCCTTCGCAGAGGGAAGCAGAGGTTGCCATGCGCTTATTTGTTTGTATGCTCAACCCCTTAGTGCAAAAGATCGTCATGTTATATTGCCCCTTGTGATGGCAACCTTTATTATGCAGTCTGTCGCTTTTATTCTTCACCATCACAAGTTCGTACAACGCTCAATTTTCTCTTACACTAAATGATCTCACACTTTTAGAAGCAATTTTTATTGCCTTATTGCACCGATGACAAATTACTTGAAGGATCTTACTCAATCCATAGGTAGGTATGGTGGACTCTTGAAAATAAGATTTAGGTTTAAGGGTTTTTGGGTGCACAAGTAGTATCTCTACTTAGTGCGGAATTTTTGGCTAGCAAAGATGGGGGCAAGCACCACATGTTGAAGGATCTATGACAATATAACTTCTATGTGAATATGAACAAACATAAATTATTAAGTTGTCTTTCTTGTCCAACGTCAACAATTTTGTCATATAATATTTTGATGGGGGATTACAATCACAAAAGATTTCCAGGATAATGTATTTATATGTGAATCTTCTCTTCCCTTATTAATTCTTTCATGAGTTGCATCATTGACCAATGCTATGTTTGTCAATCTCTAATAAAATTTTCTACTTATAGTTTTCTTATGTGGTGTCATTACCTACGATAAGATTAGCATATGATCTTTTTTCATTTATTTCCTTTCTTTTTATTGGAACATGAAAGTAAAGAAAGCAAAAACTCAAGCTAAACTTTATTATATATCTTGCACACGATTACAAGGATAGATCACTAGGCAAACTCTCGAAAAGAAAGGATCGAACTAAACTTTTATTCATCTAAAGCAAAAGATAACTATAGATCAAACTAAAATAAGTAAAGGCAAAGGATAGTGGGTATGATACGATACTGGGGCACCTCCCCCATGCTTGGCAAAAACCAAGGGGAGTGCCCATACCCGATAATCAGTTTTCTTTTGGTGATGAAGAAGGTGGTGGTGATGAAGTAGAGGCGATCTTGTCCTTCAGGATCAAGAGATTCTCCAATCTACGGATGACGCTTCGGAGGAAGATGATGTGCTCTTGATGCAGAATATTTTCCCGAGTGAGATATTTATTTTGCACACGAACTGTTTCAATGATCCGAAAGGCTTCAATCTTAGTAGGGGTAAGATGAGCGTAGTAAGGTTTAAGGATATCTTCCTCTTCCTCCTCAGCTGGCAGTGATTGCTCGACCACCGGGGCTTGATCTCCGGTAGCCTCCTTGATCTTGTCTCCCTTGAGGACTTCTACGGGCTCCTCTCTCTTCAGCTCGATCTTCATCAACCAAGCATCCTCTTCCATGTTGTTGGAAGAGCAGGAAGACATGACGCCTGGCTTAACAGATCTGACCGAAAACAGCAAGAAAAGAAGACAGAAGATTTTTTCGCGATACGGTGGTCAATAGGTTCGGGGGAGTATATAAAGATTTTTTATCTTGGGAAACAAGCAAACTGAAGAAAAACGGAGTCCGGAAGGTACCCGAGGTGGGCACGCCTGGCAAGCCAGGTGTGCCCTGGTGTCTTGTGCCCACCAGGGTGACCTTTCTGGTAGTTTCTTATTTTCCTAATTTTATAAATATTCCAAAACTGACAAAAAATATTTTTGCGGATTTTTCGGAGTTCGTTTACTTACCGTATCACGTACCTCCTCTTTTTCACGATTCTGGAGTATTCCGGAAGGTTTCTTTTATGTGTTCTTCCGGTGTCATAGTTTGGATAATATTACTTTCAACATTAATGGGCGTACCTGAGATATAATATTTTATTCGTTGCCCATTAACAACCTTCGGGTTAGTACCTTCGGCATTATTTATTTTGATTGCTCCAGACCGATAAACCTCCTCGATAACATAGGGTCCTTCCCATTTGGAGAGGAGTTTTCCTGCAAACAATCTGAAACGAGAGTTGTACAAAAGAACATATTCCCCAACTTCGAACTCACGCTTTTGGATTCTTTTATCATGCCATCTTTTAACTTTTTCTTTTAATAACTTGGCATTTTCATAATCTTGGGTTCTCCATTCGTCTAGTGAGCTAATATCAAATAACCTCTTTTCACCGGCAAGTTTAAAATCATAGTTGAGTTCTTTAATTGCCCAATATGCTTTATGTTCTAACTCAAGAGGCAAATGACAAGCTTTTCCATAAACCATTTTATAAGGAGACATACCCATAGGATTTTTATATGATGTTCTATAAGCCCAAAGTGCATCATCTAATTTCTTAGACCAATTCTTCCGGGACCTATTGACAGTCTTTTGCAAAATTAATTTTATTTCTCTATTGCTAAGTTCAACTTGACCACTAGACTGAGGATGATAGGGTGATGCAATTCTATGGTTAACATCATACTTGGCAAGCATTTTACGGAAAGCACCATGAATAAAGTGTGAACCACCATCAGTCATTAAATATCTAGGGACTCCAAACCTTGGAAAAATAACTTCCTTAAGCATTTTAATAGAGGTGTTGTGATCAGCACTACTGGTTGGAATAACTTCTACCCACTTAGTAACATAATCAACAGCAACCAAAATATGTGTATACCCATTAGAGGAAGGAAAGGGTCCCATGTAATCAAATCCCCAAACATCAAATGGTTCAACAACAAATGAATAATTCGTAGGCATTTCTTGACGCTTACCGATATTACCTATTCTTTGACATTCATCACAAGATAAGACAAACTTACGAGCATCCTTGAAAAGAGTAGGCCAGTAAAATCAAGACTGCAATAGCTTGTGAGCAGTTCCGTCCCTCGCATGATGCCCTCCATAAGCTTCGGAGTGACATTTCCGTAGGATTTGTACCTGTTCATGCTCAGGTACACAACGTCTAATAATACCATCTACTCCTTCTTTATAAAGATGTGGGACATCCCAAAAGTAATGTCTTAAATCATAGAAGAATTTTTTCTTTTGTTGGTAAGTGAAGCTAGGTGGTATGTATTTAGCAACAATATAATTAGCATAGTCAGCATACCAGGGTGTACTATTAGAAACATTTATTGCAGCTAACTGCTCATCAGCAAAACTATCATTAATAGGTTGTGGGTCATCAAGAATATTTTTAAGCCTAGACAAGTTATCAGCCACGGGGTTCTCCGCTCCTTTTCTATCAGTGATATGCAAATCAAATTCTTGTAGCAAAAGAAACCACCTAATGAGTCTAGGTTTAGCATCTTTCTTTTCCGTAAGGTATTTTATAGCAGCATGATTAGTGTGAACAGTCACTTTTGAATCGACAATGTAAGATCTAAATTTATCACAGGCAAACACCACTGCTAGAAATTCTTTTTCAGTAGTAGCATAATTTCTTTGAGCACTGTCTAGAGTCTTACTAGCATAATGAATAACATTTAGTTTCTTATCAAATCTTTGTCCTAGAACAGCACCAACAGCATAATCACTAGCATCACACATAATTTCAAAAGGAAAGTTCCAGTCAGGTGGTTGAACAATAGGTGCAGTAATTAAGGCTTTCTTGAGTGTTTCGAAGGCTTCTAAACAATCATCCTCAAAAACAAAAGGAACATCCTTTTGCAAAAGATTTGTAAGGGGCCTAGAAATTTTAGAAAAGTCTTTGATAAATCTCCTATAGAAACCAGCATGACCTAAGAAACTACGAATACCTTTGATATCTTTAGGACATGGCATTTTCTCAATTGCGTCAACCTTAGCTTTGTCCACTTCAATACCTCTTTCAGAAATTTTATGGCCCAAAACAATACCTTCATTAACTATAAAGTGGCACTTCTCCCAATTCAAGACAAGATTTGTTGCTTGTATCTCTGCAAAACTCGATCAAGATTGCTTAAACAATCATCAAAATACTTCCCATAAACAGAAAAGTCATCCATGAAAACCTCAACAATCTTTTCACAAAAGTCAGAGAATATAGCAGTCATACATCTTTGAAAGGTAGCAGGTGCATTGCATAAACCAAAAGGCATACGTCTATAAGCATAAGTTCCAAAGGGACAAGTGAAAGTGGTCTTTTCTTGATCAGGTTGAGAAACAGGTATTTGTGATAAACCAGAATATCTATCAAGGAAGCAAAAATGTGTGTGCTTAGATAATCTTTCTAGCATTTGATCAATAAAAGGTAGAGGGTAATGATCTTTTCTAGTTGCTCTGTTTAATTTTCTAAAATCAATTACCATTCTATAGCCTGTAACAATTCTTTGTGGAATAAGTTCAATCTTGTCATTAGGAACAACAGTAATACCTCCTTTCTTAGGGACACAATGAACAGGACTTACCCTTCTACTATCAGCTATAGGATAGATTATACCTGCTTCCAGAAGTTTTAATATTTCTGTTCTTACCACTTCCTTCATCTTCGGATTTAACCGACGTTGGTGATCAACAACGGGTTTAGCATCAGGTTCCATATTAATCTTGTGCTGACATAGAGTGGGACTAATGCCCTTTAAATCATCAAGAGTATATCCAATAGCAGCTCGGTGCTTCCTAAGAACTTTCAATAATCTTTCTTCTTCATGTTCTGAAAGGTTAGCACTAATAATAACAGGATATATCTTCTTCTCATCAAGATAAGCATATTTCAAAGTGTCTGGCAATTGTTTTAATTCAAACACAGGATCACCTTTAGGTGGAGGAGGACCTCCTAGAGTTTCAATAGGCAGATTGTGTTTAAGCAGAGGACGTTGTTCAAAGAAAATCTTATCTATTTCATTTCTTTCATGCATATGTAAATCATTTTTGTGGTCTAGCAGATATTGTTCTAAAGGATCAGTAGGAGGCACAGCAATAGAAGCAAGACGAATAATTTCATCCTTACTAGGCAATTCTTTTTTATGAGGTTTTCTACTAAACTTGGAAAAATTAAACTCGTGAGACTCAGCACCAAAGCTGACACCGACAGTTTGTTTCTTACAATCTATTTTAGCATTAACGGTGTTCAAGAAAGGTCTACCAAAGATAATGGGACAAAAGTCATCTTGTGGGGAACCAAGAACAAGAAAATTAGTAGGATATTTTATTTTCCCACACAAGACTTCAACATCTCTAACAATCCCAAGTGGTGTGATGGTGTCTCTATCAGCAAGTTTAATATTAGCATCTATTTCTTCTATTTCAGCGGGTGCTATGTCATTCATAATTTCTTGATATAAGGTAAAGGGAATAGCACTCACGCTAGCACCTATGTCACATAAACCATGATAACAGTGATCTCCTATTTTAACTGAGACAATAGGCATGCCAACAACGGGTCTATGTTTATCCTCTTTATCAGGTTTGGCAATTCTAGTAGCTTCATTATAGAAGTAAATAACATGCCCATCTATATTTTCTTCCAGGAGATCCTTAACCATAGCAACACTAGGTTCTACTTTGATTTGTTCATCAGGTTTAGGTGTTCTAATATAGCTTTTGTTAACTACAGTTGTAACTTTAGCATGTTCCTTTATCCTCACAGGGAAAGGTGGTTTCTCAATATAAGCAGTAGGAACAACTGGATCAACATTATAGATAATAGTTTCCTCTTTAGCTAGTACCGGTTCTTTAATTTCTTCTTTAATAGGTGGGTGATATTTAAACCACTTCTTCTTAGGGAGATCAACATGAGTAGCAAATGATTCATAAAAGAAGGCTACTATCTCAGAGTCAAGTTCATATTTAGTGCTAAACTTTTGAAAAGGATCGGTATTCATAAAAGATTTAACACAATCATACTTAAGCTTAATACCTGACTCTTTACCTTCGTCGAGTTCCCAATCTTCAGAGTTGCGTTTAATTCTTTCCAAAAGATCCCACCGGAATTCAATAGTCTCATTCATAAAAGAACCAGCACAAGAAGTATCAATAGTCTTATTCATAAAAGAACCCGAACAACCCCCTCAAAGGATTGTTTTCCATAGTAACAAGTGAAAATAAATTTCAGCACATAGTAATAATTTTTCCTTACCAAGAGCGCTTCATTCCCCGGCAACGGCGCCAGAAAAGAGCCTTGATGACCCACAAGTATATGGGATCAGTTGTAGACTTTTCGATAAGTAAGAGTGTCGAACCCAACGAGGAGCAGAAGGAAATGACAAGTGGTTTTCAACAAGGTAATGTCTGCAAGTGCTGAAATTGTAAGTAACATAGCAGTTTGATAGCAAGATAATTTGTAACGAGCAAGTAACGGTAGTAGTAACAAAAGTGCAGCAAGGTAGCCCAATCCTTTTGAGGCAAAGGACAGGACAAAATGGTCTCTTATGATAAGCAAAGCGTTCTTGAGGGTACACGGGAATTTCATCTAGTCACTTTCATCATGTTGATTCGATTCGTGTTCTCTACTTTGATAATTTGATATGTGGGTGGACCGGTGCTTAGGTGCTGTTCTTACTTGAACAAACCTCCTACTTATGATTAACCCCCTCACAAGCATCCGCAACTACGAGAAAAGTATTAATAATAAATTCTAACCATAGCATTAAACTTTTGGATCCAATCGGTCCCTTACGGAATAGCGCATAAACTAGGGTTTAAGCTTCTGTCACTCTCGCGACCCATCATCTAATAACTACTCCACAATGCATTCCCTTAGGCCCAAATATGGTGAAGTGTCATGTAGTCGACGTTCACATGACACCACTAAGGGAATCACAACATACATACTATCAAAATATCGAACACATATCAAGTTCACATGATTACTTGCAACATGATTTCTCCCGTGACCTCAAGAACAAAAGTAACTACTCACAAATGATAATCATGTTCAAGATCAGAGGGGTATTAAATAGCATATTGGATCTGAACATATAATCTTCCACCAAATAAACCATATAGTAATCAACTACAAGATGTAATCAACACTACTAGTCACCCACAAGCACCAATCTATAGTTCCGGTACCAAGATTGAACACAAGAGATGAACTAGGGTTTGAGAGGAGATGGTGTTGTTGAAGATGTTGATGGAGATTACCCTCCCCAAGATGGGAGAGTTGTTGGTGATGATGATGACGATGATTTCCCCCTCCGGGAGGGAAGTTCCCCCGGCAGAATGGCTCCGCCGGAGGGCAAAAGTGCTCCTGCCCAAGTTCCGCCTTGAGACGGCGGCGCTCCGTCCCGAAAGTCCTCTCCTTATTTTTTCTAGGTCAAAATGACTTATATACCAGAAGATGGGCACCGGAGGTCGGCTGGGCTGAGCACAACCCACCAGGGTGCGCCTGGGGGCCAGGTGCACCCTGGTGTCTTGTGCTCACCAGGTCGCCCCCCTCCGGTGGTTATTTGCTCCAGTATTTCTTATTTATTCCATAAAAAATCCTCGTGAAGTTTCAGCTCATTTGGAGTTGTGCAGAATAGGTGGCCTGACATAGCTTTTCCACGTCTAGATTTCCAGCTGCCGGAATTCTCCCTCTTTGTGTGTACCTTGCATATTATGAGAGAAAAGGCATTAGAATTACTCCAAAAAGCATTATTATACATAAAAACATCATAAATAACAGTAGGTAAACATGATGCAAAATGGACATATCATTAGCCGACGACTAGGAGTAGGTTCGGAGGGTCCCAGGCAGGAGGCCTGCGCCTTTTCGGTCTTAGTCGTTGTTTTACCCTGCCTTCTTAAGGCCTATCTGTTTATCTTTTATATCTGTACTCTGATATCGGATGCTTCCACTGACGCTTGTAAGCGAGCTTATGTATTCGAGCCCTCGAGGCCCCTGGTTTGTAATATAAAGCTTGTATGACTTTAAATTTGTGTCTAGAGTTGTGTTGTGATATCTTCAAGTGAGTCCTTAGGTTTGATCGTGTGCATTTGCGTGTATGATTAGTGCACGATCGAGCCGGGGCGTCACAAGTTGGTATCAGAGCCGACTGCCTGTAGGAACCCCCTTTCCAACTCCTTGGCCGAAGTTGAGTCTAGCATTTGAAAACTGTTTTACTAACATGGCTGTGTGGCTTACGGGCCCACGTCGCAAATGGGTGGTATTTGGATCTTTTATTCCTCATCTTTACTCTGGGACTCTGATCTCTCTTCTATTCGGGTTAAAAGATTTTGCTAACTCTAACATTAGGTTCTCGTGATCACATTCAGCCGGAGAGCTGGATTATCTGCAATTAATTGTTCGCAAATGCAGTGAATGGTTCACACACTGTCAATTGACATCTTGAACTTTGTTGTTTCAGATGCGTCCCGCAATGCAGATCGTCCGCCAGACTATGGCTGTGGATGCGACCTGGTACCCGGCCATTTTGGTCGACCTCTTGACCATGCTGGGTTATCGCTGGTACCCTCAGTACACTGTTTTTGAGGACTTCTGCGAGTTCAACCAGGAGCAGTACCGTGCCGAGATGCTTATCTTTGATTGACAGGATCGCTCCATCACTGAGTTGCACACCTTCCAGGGTTTTGGAGTGACTGTTGAGATGGCAGTCCAGGATGTTGCCTTTGTTGCGATCACCCATCTTCGGAGGGAGCACCCCGCTTGGAGGAGACTGGGTTCAAATACAACCCGTATGCTCCAGCTGGGGATGAGACCAGTTACTACACTGCTATCTGTACCCCCTACATGAGCCGTCAGTATGACTCTCAGTACTTGGTTCGGTACCTTGAGGCTATGGATCGTACTCCCCGGGCTCTTACTATCGAGTTGTACGCCACTCGTGCTCGTCCTGTTGCCAGCAGTTCACGCTGGGATACACCACGAGTACATCCTCTACCAGCGCAGGACAGAGATGCCACCAGGGATTGATTGGCCTGCTATTGGAGGTACTACCCCTGCACGTGGACCTCTTATTCCGGCTCATGACCGGCGCCTGCACCAGAGTGTTCACGGAGCGCAGGACGCTTCTCTCGAGAACAGGGTTCTTCATCGTCACCGACAGCTTCCTGACTACAGAGGTTTTCCCCGACATTGATGTAGCATATCGCTATGTCGTGTTGTTGTATCGCTCCACCGCGTGCCTGCGTGCCACCTAGTTGTCTAGTTTACCTTTATGCTGTTGTAACGCTGGTCTGTAACAGAACCTATGTATGGATCTGTAATACATGTTGACTATGATGTTGTATCTACTGCACTTCCTTATGTTGTGCGTGATTACTTCATGAATGATTCCATACAATGTCAATGCTTGTTGCTAAACTACCCCCTGTTGAAATTAGCAGGATGGGTGACAACAATCCACCGTCGCCCGACTATATGGCTGCCATGATGCAAAAGTTTGAAGTGCACCATCAGTTTATGCAAGGGCTGGTAGATCAGTTTCCTCGTCCCAATGTCAACCAGCAACAGGTCTCAATCACGCTGCAAGAATTTGTGCGCCTCAACCCAACTATCTTCCGCAACTCAGTTAATCCGCTAGATGCTGATGATTGGCTTCGTGATATCATCTATGAGATGGAGTCAGCTGCTGTTGCCCCTGCCAGTTATGTCACCTTTGCGTCTTACTTTCTGAAGGGTCCCGCAGCTCAATGGTGGGACACCAACAGACGTACTCTAGCTGTTGGAGCAATCATTACCTGGGAAGAGTTTCAAGCTACCTTCCGTGCCCGGTACATTCCCCAGGGAGTTATGGACCGGAAGAAAACTGTGTTCCGTAACCTCACTCAGGGCAATAAGACTGTAGAAGCTTATCAGCGGGAGTTCCTTCAATTGCCCCGCTATGCTGAGGAAGACATTGCTATGATACGTCTCGAACGGATCTATAATTTTTTATTGTTCCATGCTGTTATATTATCCATCTTGGATATTTTACAATCATTTTATAGCAACTTTATATCATTTTTTGGGACTAAACTATTGACATAGTGCCCAATGCCAGTTGCTATTTTCTGCTTGTTTTTTACATCACAGGAAATCAATATCAAACGGAGTCCAAATGTAGCGAAACTTTTTGTGGATTTTTTTTGGACCAGAAGACACTAGATGGGCGAAAGAAGCACCTGAGGGGAGCCCCGAGGGGGGCAGAACCCACCAGGGCGCGCCTGGGACCCCAGGCGCGCCTAGGTGGGTTGTGCCCACCTCGGTGGCCTCCCGCACCGCATCTTTGCTCTATAAATACCCCAATATTCCAGAAACCCTAGGGGATTCGACGAAAATCAATTCCAGCCGCCTCAAGTTCCAGAACCACTAGATCCAATCTAGACACCATCACGGAGGGGTTCATCATCCTCATTGGTGCCTCTCCGATGATGCGTGAGTAGTTTATTGTTGACCTACGGGTCCGTAGTTAGTAGCTAGATGGCTTCCTCTCTCTCTTTTGATTCTCAATACAATGGTCTCTTGGAGATCTATTTGATATAACTCTTTTTGCGGTGTGTTTGTTGGGATCCGATGAACTTTGAGTTTATGATCAGATCTATGTTTTTATCCATGAAAGTTATTTGTGTTTCTTTGATCTCTTATATGCATGATTACTTATAGCCTCGTATTTCTTCTTCGAATCTTTGGGTTAGGTTGGCCAACTAGATCGATTTTTCTTGCCATGGGAAGAGGGGCTTTGTGCTGGGTTCGATCTTATGGTGCTTGATCCCAGTGACAGAAGGGGAACCGACATGTATGTATCGTTGCTATTAAGGATAACAAGATGGGGTCTATTTCTACATAAAAAGATCTTGTCTACATCATGTCATCGTTCTTATTGCATTACTCCGTTTCTCCATGAAATTAATACACTAGATGCATGCTGGATAGCGGTCAATGTGTGGAGTAATAGTAGTAGATGCAGGCAGGAGTCGGTCTACTAATCTTGGACGTGATGCCTATGTAATGATCATTGCCTGGATATCGTCAATGATTATTTGAAGTTCTATCAATTGCCCAACAGTAATTTGTTTACCTGTTGTATGCTATTTTTCTTCAGAGAAGCCACTAGTGAAATCTACGGCACCCGGGTCTCTTCTTTATTATATTTTCCTTCGCGATCTATTTTTATTCGCTTTTATTTTCATATCTATATTTTCAAAAACCCAAAAAATACCTTGCGCACTTTATTTTATTTTGCGTTTATTCGAGATCTATTTATCCAATCTATCATATTTTTATCCCGTCAACTAGACAATTTCTGGCACCGTTACCCGAAAGCGATTGACAACCCCTTTAACACATCGGGTTGCAAGTATTTGTTCTTTATGTGCAGGTACCATTTACGTAGTGTTGCTTGGTTCTCCTACTGGTTCGATAACTTTGGTCTCATCACTGAGGGAAATACCTACCGTTGCTGTGCTGCATCATCCCTTCCTCTTTGGGGAAATACCGACGCAGTTCAAGCTAACATCAAAAGGAATTTCTGGCGCCGTTGCCGAGGAGACATCATCAACATCTACCAGGATCCTAATCACAAATCTCATCTCCTTGCAATTTACATTATTTGCCATTTGCCTCTCATTTTCCTCTCCCCCACTTCACAAAAATTTGCCGTTTTATTCGCCCTCTTTTCCGTTCGCCGTTTTCTCATCAGATCTGTTTTTGAGTGCAATATTGTTGCGTAGTCACGATGACTCAAGAGAACACCAAGTTGTGTGATTTCTCCAATACCAACAACAATGATTTTATTAGCACTCCGATTGCTCCTCCCGCCACTAGTGCGGAGTCTTGTGATATTAATGCCGCTTTGCTGAATCTTGTTATGAAAGATCAACTTTCCGGTACTCCTAATGAGGATGTCGCGTCCCATCTTAACACATTCGTGGAATTATGTGATATGCAAAAGAAAAAAGATGTGGACAATGATATTGTGAAGTTGAAATTATTCCCGTTTTCTTTGCGAGATCGTGCAAAAATTTGGTTTTCATCTTTGCCTCGCAATAGTATCGATTCTTGGGATAAGTGCAAAGATGCCTTTATTACTAAGTATTTTCCGCACACACAAATAATTTCCCTTAGAACCTAGATCATGAATTTCAAGCAACTTTAACATGAGCATGTTGCACAATCTTGGGAAAGGATGAAATTAATGCTAAGGAATTGCCCAACTCATGGGTTAAATCTTTGGATGATCATACAATTTTTTTATGCGGGGTTGAATTTTGTTTCTCGAAATCTTTTGGACTCCGCCGTAGGTGGTACTTTTATGAAAATCACTTTGGGTGAAGCCACCAAATTCCTTGATAATATTATGGTAAATTATTCACAATGGCATACCGAAAGAGCTCCTACTAGTAAAAAAGTTAATTCGGTTGAAGAAATTTCTTCTTTGAGTGAAAAAGTTGATGCTCTTATGAAATTGGTTGCTAATAAAAGTGCCCCTATTGATTTTAATGATGTGCCTTTGTCTACTTTGATTGAGCAAAATAGTGATTCCATAGATGTGAATTTTATCTCGCGAAACAATTTCAATAACAATGCATATAGAGTTAATTTTAATCCTTGGACTTTTCCTAGTAATTCCTCTAATAATTATGGTAATTCCTATGGTAATCCTTCTTATAATAATAGGAACACCTCTAATCTTGAGAATAATATTAAATAATTTATCAATACTAAAAAAAAATTCGATGCTACAATAGAAGAAAAGATGAATGAGATTGATGATATGTCTAGAAGTATTGATAGAATTTCTCATGATGTAGAAAATCTCAAGATGAAAATTTTTGTGCCTAAGGTTGAGGAATCAATTAAGGCTCTTTATGTTTCTATGGATGAAAGTAAGAAAAGAACCGATATGCTTAGAGCTAGAAGAGAATTTTTAGAAAAAGCGTTTTCTAGTGCTTGCTTTCATAAAAGTGATGAAGATCTTAAAATGATTGGTGTTTCTTCTATTGATTCTTTGTTTAGTAAAATTAAGATTGATAATAGAGGGACTGAAGAAGAGTCAACTTTAGCTAGAAGGCGTCCCGATAATTCGGAGGGTGAAAATCTTGTTGAGAAAATTGATAAAAGTGGGTTTGAAGAGGTCAAAACTTTAACTAGTGATGTGCCCACTCTTTTGGATTACAAAGACTTTAATTATGATAGTTGCTCTTTGATTTATTGTATTTCTTTGTTGCAATCCATGATAAATTCACCCCATGCTTATGAACAAAATAAAGTTTTTACTAAACATATTGTTGATGCTATGATGAAAGCTTTAGAAGAAAAGTTGGAATTAGAGGTTTCAATTCCTAGAAAATTACATGATGAATGTTAACCTAATATCAAAGTCAAGAAAAAAAATTATGAGTGTTTTGCTTTATGTGACTTGGGTGCTAGTGTTTCTACAATTCCGAAATCTTTATGTGATGTGCTTGGTCTTACCGATATTGAAGAGTGTTCTCTAAATTTGCACTTGGCAGATTCTACTATTAAAAAGCCTATGGGAAGAATTAATGATGTTCTTATTCTTGCAAATAGGAATTATGTGCCCATAGATTTTATTGTTCTTGATATTGATTGCAATCCGTCTTGTCCAATTATTCTTGGTAGACCATTTTTACGTACTATTGGTGCCGTGATTGATATGAAAGAAGGCAGTATTAAATTTTAATTTCCACTAAGGAAGGGTATGGAACACTTCCCTAGAACTAGAATTAAGCCACCATATGAATCAATCATGAGGGCATCGTATGGATCTAGAAACAAAGATGACAATACTTAGATCCTTTGCATTATGCCTAGCTAGGGGCATAAAACGATAGCACTTGTTGGGAGTCAACCCAATGAATAAAATTTATTTTTGTCTTTTTCTTTCTGTTCTTGAGTGTTTGCACAATTATGCTACTGTTATGATTGTGTTTTTTGTGTTTTAATTAGTGTTAGTGCCAAGCAAAGCCTTTGGGATAGCTTTGGTGGTAGTTGATTTGATCTTGTTGGAAAACAGAAACTTTTGCGTCCATAAAAATAATTGTTTAGACTTACAGAAGAGACGGAAAATTCTGAATGTTTTACACAAGATTGATATACAAATTGCCTCTGTTTTCCAAATGTTTCAGAATATTTGGAGTTACAGACGTATGAGAACAATTCGCATCTTTACATACTGTTCTGTTTTTGACAGATTCTGTTTTCTTTGCGTTGTGTGCTTGTATTGATGAATCTATGGTTTGCTTTGAAGAGTTTTTGCCATGGAAAAGTTAGAATACAGTAGATATAATGTAATAACAAAATTTGAATGGGTTTTCTACAGTACTTAAAGTAAAGATTAGTTTTCTTATACTAACGGATCTCACGAAGGTTTTGTTGAGTTTTGTGTGATTGAAGTTTTCAAGTTTTGGGTGAGATTACGATGGATGAAGGAATAAGGAGTAAGAAGAGCCTAAGCTTGGGGATGCCCATGGCACCCCAAGCCATTATCCAAAGATAAGCAGGCAACTAAGCTTGGGGATGCCCCCGAGTGGCATCCCCTCTTTCTTCTAACAACCATCGGTATTTTACTTGGAACTATATTTTTATTCGTCACATATTATGAGTTTTGCTTGGAGCGTCTTGTATGATATGAGTCTTTGCTTGTTTTTCTTTTTATTTTTAGTCAAGTATCCTTGCTGTACACACCTATTTGAGAGAGCCAAAATTATGTTATGACTTGTTAGAATTGCTCTCTATGCTTCACTTAAATCTTTTTGAGCTATGGAATTGCTCTAGTGCTTCACTTATTTCTTTTTGAGCATAGTGTGCTTTATTATTTTTGAAGAAATTCTCTCATGCTTCACTTAGATTTATTTGACAGTTAGTAATTTTTTTAAGAAATTCTCTCATGCTTCACTTAAATTATTTTGAGAGAAGAAATTTCTATGCTCATGTTCGTCACTTAGATTTGTTTGAGCTATCAAAAGCAACATTTGAAATTAGTCCCAAAGTGATAGATATTCAAGGGGGATATAATGAAAACTTACATGAAGATCATTGGACAAAATAAACTTGATTCTTTGTAATAGTTTTGTGATATGATGATATAATATGTGAGTCATATTGATGAGTAATTATGCTTTAGTAAGAATATTGGTGTTAAGGTTTTTGATTCCCTATGCAAGCACAAAAGTCAATAGTTATGCAATGAAATTACATCCTACTTGTGGTGCATTATTCGGTGTTAGTTATGCTTAATGCTCGCTTATGAGATTTTTCGTTTCTTGGTTGGATGCTTCTCAATCTTTTGCTAGCCTTCATTTTGCACTAAGTATGATCACTACTTGTGCATCCAAAATCCTTTAAACCAGTTTTGCCATATGAGTCCACTATACCTACCTATATGCGGTATTCTTTTGCCGTTCTAAGTAAATTTGTATGTGCCATCTCTAATTTTCAAAATAAATTTCTCTTTTGTGTGCTCGTACCGCTCATGAAATGGTAGGGGGTGGCTGATATATTTCCATGCTAGATATGTTATTCTCAAGATTAGTGTTTTTTCACTTGTCATTGCACGAGAGTACGGCAAAGGTATTAGGGATGCCTAGTCCTGAAATGAAAAATGAATTTACTTTATGTTGTCAAATAATAAATTCCATGGAAAGTGTTGGTATGGAAGGCACCCGTGGATACGGTTAGCCATGGAAAGTGAAAGTATGGTGGAAAAAAGGAATAAACTTTATTTTCTGTTTGGGAACCGCCTATGATATATCTAGCATGGAAAGTATTGGGAACTACTCGATCGTTTTCGTTGACAGAAAAAGCATGCCACCCAAAATGTTTTTATCTATACTTTTTCGCTTTGAGCTCTGGCACCTCTACAAATCCCTACTTCCCTCCGTGAAGGGCCTTTCTATTTACTTTATGCAATTTTTATTTTTACTTGAGTCTCCATCTTCTCTTATAAAGCACCAACTAAGGGGCACTATGATCGTACTTGAGCATTGGGTGTAGCTAATATGCGAGTGTGTTTCATGAATGGATCAATGATTGAGCATAATGGGCTAGGGATAACTTGCTTTAGTGTTGATATTTTGAAAGACATGGTTGTTTGTTGATATGCTTGAGTATTAAATTCCTCATATCAAAACTAGACTATTTCTTTGAACCATATAAAAGTCCAAATGTCCATGCTACAAAGAAAAGAATATGTGATGAACATGTTAGGCAGCATTCCACATCAAAAATTCTGTTTTTATCATTTACCTACTCGAGGACGAGCAGGAATTAAGCTTGGGGATGCTGATATGTCTCCAACGTATCTATAATTTTTGATTGTTCCATGCTGTTATATTATCATTCTTGGATGTTTTACAATCATTTTATAGCAACTTTATATCATTTTTTGGGACTAACCTATTGACATAGTGCTCAGTGCCGGTTGCTGTTTTCTGCTTGTTTTTTACATCGCAGGAAATCAATATCAAACGGAGTCCAAATGCAGCAAAACTTTTTGTGGATTTTTTTGGACCAGAAGACACCAGATGGGCCAGAGAAGCACCTGAGGGGAGCCCCGAGGGGGGCACAACCCACCAGGGTGCGCCTGGGCCCCCAGGCGCGCCCAGGTGGGTTGTGCCCACCTCTGTGGCCTCCCGCACCGCCTCTTTGCTTTATAAATACCCCAATATTCCAGAAACCATAGGGGAGTTGACAAAAATAAATTCCAGCCGCCGCAAGTTCTAGAACGACCAGATCCAATCTAGACACCATCATGAAGGTGTTCATCATCCTCATTGGTGCCTCTCCGATGATGCGTGAGTAGTTCATTGTAGACCTACGGGTCCGTAGTTAGTAGCTAGATGGCTTCCTCTCTCTCTTTTGATTCTCAATACAATGGTCTCTTGGAGATTTATTTGATGTAGCTCTTTTTGCGATGTGTTTGTTGGGATCCGATGAACTTTGAGTTTATGATCAGATCTATGTTTTTATCCATGAAAGTTATTTGAGTTTCTTTGATCTCTTATATGCATGATTACTTATAGCCTCGTATTTCTTCTTCGAATCTTTGGTTTAGCTAGGCCAACTAGATCGATTTCTCTTGCCATGGGAAGAGGTGCTTTGTGATGGGTTCGATCTTATGGTGCTTGATCCCAGTGACAGAGGGGGAACCGACACGTATGTATCATTGCTACTAAGGATAACAAGATGGGGTCTATTTTTACATAAATAGATCTTGTCTACATCATGTCATTGTTCTTATTGCATTACTCCGTTTCTCCATGAAATTAATACACTAGATGCATGCTGGATAGCGGTCGATGTGTGGAGTAATAGTAGTAGATGCAGGCAGGAGTCAGTCTACTAATCTTGGACGTGATGCCTATGTACTGATCATTGCCTAGATATCGTCATTATTATTTGAAGTTCTATCAATTGCCCAACAGTAATTTGTTTACCCGTTGTATGCTATTTTTCTTCAGAGAAGCCACTAGTGAAATCTACCGCCCCCGGGTCTCTTCTTTATTATATTTGCCTTCGCGATCTATTTTTATTCGCTTTTATTTTCATATCTATATTGCCAAAAACCCAAAAATACCTTGCGCACTTTATTTAATGTTGCGTCTATCCGAGATCTATTTATCCAATCTATCATATTTTTATCCCGTCAACTAGACAATTTCTGGCACCGTTACCTGAAAGGGATTGACAGCCCCTTTAACATGTCGGGTTGCAAGTATTTGTTCTGTGTGTGAAGGTACCGTTTACGTAGTGTTGCTTGGTTCTCCTACTGGTTCCATAACCTTGGTCTCATCACTGAGGGAAATACCTACCGTTGCTGTGTTGCATCATCCCTTCCTCTTTGGGGAAATACCGACGTAGTTCAAGCTAACGTCATGCTACGGATGCCCACAGACAGGAGAAGTTTCGTGAAGGACTCAGTCCTGACACCCAGTTAGCCCTGCTCGTCCAAGACTTTGTCGACTTCGCCACCTTGGTGAACAAGGCTATTCAGGTCGAGACTGGTTTGAAGAAGCACAAGGACGCGCTCAAACGCACCCGTGGAGCGGGCTCATCTTCGGGCTCGTCTTCACAGAAGTGCCGTATTTGGATCCCTCAGAGCATGTAACGTCCAGCTGTTCCTATTCACAGGCCTGCGTATGTTGCACCACGTATGCCTCCTCCACCTCCAAGGCAGTTCAGGCCTATAGCTCCAATGCCTCGAGCTCCTACACCCCATCCCGACAATGGTCTCTACTTCAAGTGTGGCCGTCCAGGTCACCTTGCCAGGAACTGCTACCAGAATCAGAACCAACTGGCTGTGCCTTCTAATGCCCGTGGCAACAATCAGCCCCGCAATAACAATGCCAGACCTTATGGTCGTGGTCAGGCTTATCATGTCAACATGGCTAAAGCGTAGGATCACCCAGAAACTGTGATGGGTACTCTCCTTGTTAATTCAGTACTAGCATCTGTTTTATTTGATTCAGGAGCATCGCATTCATTCATGTCAGAACATTTTGCACTCATGCATGACGTTAAATGTGAAACGCTACACCATCCTTTAGTGGTAAACACTCCCGCGGGCCAATGTCAAACATCTTTGTTCAGCCCCGATGTCATCATTGATATTGAAGGGTTGGAGTTCTGTGCATTTCCCATTATCCTAATGTCTTCCAAGATTGACCTTATCCTGGGTATGGACTGGTTGAAGGCTCATACCCCCGCAATCCATTGTGCCACTAAAGTCGTCCAGCTTCCGCACCCCTCGGATGAGATAGTAAATTACCATGCTAGTATCACTCAAAATGCCGAGGCTCAAATATAGGCTCTGAATGCGTTGAACACTTCTCCGCTTGAGGGGATCGAAAACATTCCAGTCGTCCATGACTTTCAAGATGTCTTTTCAGAAGAACTTCTTGGAGTACCCCCCGTTAGAGCTGTCGAGTTTGTCATCGACTTGAAACCAGGCACAACTCCTATTGCGAAGCATCCTTACAAGATGCCTCCGCTTGAGCTCCTCGAGCTTAAGGAGGAAATCAACAAATCACTCCGCAAAGGCTTTATCCATCGAAGTTCCTCTGCTTGGGGAGCACCTTCTCTCTTTGTTAAGAAGAAAGATGGTACGAATAGGTTGGTCCAAGACTACCGTCCTATCAACCAGGCAACCATTCAGAATAAGTATCCGCTTCCTCGGATCAATGATCTGTATGATCAACTTGCTGGTTCATCAGTGTTCTATAAACTCGACCTGAGGTTCGGTTATCATCAGATCCGTGTCCGCGAAGAGGATATTCCGAAGACTTCCTTTGTTACTCGATATGGCTCTTATGAGTATACTGTCATGTCATTTGGCTTAACAAATGCTCCAGTTACGTTCTCCCGCCTGATGAATTATATCTTCATGGATTACCTCAACAAGTTCATCGTGGTTATCTGGATGATATTCTAGTATATTCGAAGAATAAGGAAGAACATGCTGAACATCTTCATCTTGTTCTGGAAAAGCTTGGAGAGCACCAGCTGTATGCCAAATATTCCAAATGTGAATTCTGGCTTCTGAAGTAACCTACCTTGGTCATGTGATTTCCAAGGATGGCATTGCTTTTAACCCGAAGCTAGTTCAAGCTATTCTTGACTGGACTCCCCCGAAGAATGTCAAGCAAGTGAGAAGTTTTCTCGGCCTCGCAAGCTATTGTCGTCAATTTGTCGAGAACTTTTCCAAGATTGCTAAGCCCCTGACTAATCTGCTTCACAAAGGCGTTCAGTTTGAGTGGACAGACAAATGTCAGGAGAGCTTCCAGACCCTCAAGGACAAGCTGACCTCTGCTCCAGTGCTTGCTCCTCCGGATTCTCGCAAGGACTTTGTGATTTATTGCGATGCCTCTCGTCAAGGATTAGGCTGTGTCCTAATGCAAGAACGAAGAGTAATTGCTTACGCCTCGCGACAGTTGCGACCTCATGAAGAGAATTACCCAGCGCATGATCTTGAACTTGCTGCAGTGATATATGCATTGAAACTGTGGCGGCATTACCTTCTCGGTAATCGATGTGAGATATATACTGATCATCAAAGTCTAAAGTATTTGTTTACTCAGCCAGATCTCAATCTCCGCCAACAGCGATGGTTGGAAACAATTACAGACTATGACTATGGTATTTCTTGTACCCCTCGCAAGGCTAATGTGATGGCTGATGCCTTGAGCCACAAGTCCTACTGTAACAACCTCATGGTTAAGCGAGCTCAACCTCATCTTTATGAAGAACTGCGCAAGCTAAACCTACGTATCGTTCCACAGGGTTCTCTTGATAACCTTGTTATACAGCCAGATATTGAGAAGGCTGTTAAGCGTCCGCAAGCTAAAGATGCTGAAGTTGATCTAATGAAAAGAGATCTTCACCTTGAAAAGTACAGGGATTTCTCGCTTGCTGAAGATGGAACTTTGTATTTCAGAGGCCGCATTGTGGTACCTCGCTTCAATCTTATGACTGACAAGGTCATGAAGGAGGCACATGATACACCACTGTCTATTCATCTGGGTAGTACCAAGATGTATCGTGATCTCCGTCAAAGGTACTGGTGGTCTAAAATGAAGCAAGATATTGCTCGATATGTTGCTGAATGTGATGTTTGCCGTCACGTTAAGGCAGAACATCAGAAGCCTGCTGGAATTCTGCAACCACTTCCTATTCCTTTATGGAAATGGGATAAGGTTCAAATGGATCTCATTACCGGCCTTCCCAAGTCACGGAAGGGTCACGATGCTATTCTTGTCGTCGTAGACCAACTTTCTAAAGTTGCACACTTTCTGCCTGTCAAGGAGACGATCAGTGCTAGTCAGTTAGCAGAGTTATATATCTCCAGAATTGTATCACTACACGGTATTCCGAAGGAGATCAGTTCAGACCGTGGTAGCCTTTTCACCTCAATGTTCTGGAAGAGTTTCCTAGAGGCTATGGGAACTCATATTACCTGGAGTTCAGCTTATCACCCCCAATCCCAAGGCCAAGTCGAGCGGGTCAATCAGATTCTTGAAGATATGCTTCGGGCTTGTGTTATATCTTTCGGCAAGAAGTGGGAAGATGTGGCACGCCGGCTCAGAGAATACCGGAACGCCCCGGATTCCAGCCCGGGACAAGTCCTCTGGAATACGGCACTGTTGGCATAGAACAAATCAGCTCTTTATTACAAGGATATGGTTATAAAAGGGTACAAGGATTACATCGGCATGGCGACACTACGCCTGCCTGGGGTAGTTCTACGCGAATAGCGGAGTAACTCTCTCAGCAGCGAAACAGTGACGGCGGTGATGGACTCCACTCCGCAGGGACTCTGGCTAGAACGCGTATCCTAGGTCGCAAACTCGGGATCCTCGATATGCAGACAATCATAGCATGACCTACAAACTGGCATGACACGCCAGGTGAGTACTTTGAATGTACTCGCAAGCTCACAACAAACATCAACATTAAAGCAAGACAACATCATAGCAATCAAGATTAACAAGCAGGGTTATCCAGCAAGATAACTACTGAAGTAAATGCAGTAAGGTAAAGCATATTTAATTTGCACTCCGAATAATCCTAGGATCCAATCCGAACCTGCATGTGGTCATCCGACCACTCAACTCATAGCCATCCCATGGTTAACATATCATATACCTGATTCCATCTGCACGACAAGTCTGACAAACTTACCCTCTCCCGGGTTGTCTCACAACCCTCAGAATACTCATGATCCATCGAATACTTCCAATCATACGACGAGTTCTTCCATCATTATCACTACTATGGTTGACCACCTAGTGAGGTCTGGATGGACTATCCAATACCGTGGACACGGCTATTCGAATAGATTTCACACTCTGCAGAGGTTGCGCACTTTACCCACACTATGGAGCACTGACCTCGTGATCCCATTCGGGTGGACCAGCATTGCTCCAACGAAACCTGTCTGACCCGTGACTCTTTCATCGTACCACCGGCAATCACACTCCCCCGGAGTCAAGCCTTGGGTGGCCCCGTGTCACCCCGTGACACCTGCCACCGTCGTGGCCAAACTAAACTGTCCCAAACGGGGACCTGGATCCAAATAACTCAACTGGGCTCACAAGGTTATCGCCGCCTACCGGGCCAGGGTAGCACGCACGCATAACCTTCCCTGTCGGGCGGTACCGGTGAAAGAGCAAGCGATCAGACCAAGTCAAGGCCGTCCCATACCGGCAAATGTGGTTGCACGGATAAGTCCGGACAGGTGACTCAAGGTCAACCGACTAAATATCACATCTCCGAATAATCTTTACGTCATAGCTGACCTTCCGATATCATAATAATCCGAGTCAAAACGTTAACCAACTAGCAATCCAAAATAACCCTAGACGGTAATCTTAACATCATGGCATCAACGAGTAGATAACTACTAGTCACCAATAATCCGGTACTCAATATGGTAGTCACCTATCCGAGAAATAACTCCAACATTGCATAATCCAATTCGTTTCACAGATACTCATACTTGCTATTAAAGTAATTAGTTAAACTATGATATTGCAATGCAATGATGCAGATGAGAGTTGTGGCTTGCCTGGGGATGAAGGAACCATCGGGATTCTCCGATCCTTTTCTATCAGTGACATGCAAATCAAATTCTTGTAGCAAAAGAACCCACCTAATGAGTCTAGGTTGAGCATCTTTCTTTTCCATAAGGTATTTTATAGCAGCATGATCAGTGTGAACAGTCACCTTTGAATCGACAATGTAAGATCTAAATTTATCATAGGCAAACGCCACTGCTAGAAATTATTTTTCAGTAGTAGCATAATTTCTTTGAGCACTGTCTAGAGTCTTACTAGCATAATGAATAACATTTAGTTTCTTATCAACTCTTTGTCCTAGAACAGCACCAAAGCATAATCACTAGCATCACACATAATTTCAAAAGGAAAGTTCCAGTCAGGTGGTTGAACAATAGGTGCAGAAATTAAGGCTTTCTTGAGTGTTTCGAAGGCTTCTAAACAATCATCCTCAAAAACAAAAGGAACATCCTTTTGCAAAAGATTTGTAAGGGGCCTAGAAATTTTAGAAAAGTCTTTGATAAATCTCCTATAGAAACCAGCATGACCTAAGAAACTACGAATACCTTTGATATCTTTAGGACATGGCATTTTCTCAATTGCGTCAACCTTAGCTTTGTCCACTTCAATACCTCTTTCAGAAATTTTATGGCCCAAAACAATACCTTCATTAACTATAAAGTGGCACTTCTCCCAATTCAAGACAAGATTTCTTTGCTCATATCTCTGCAAAACTCGATCAAGATTGCTTAAACAATCATCAAAATACTTCCCATAAACAGAAAAGTCATCCTTGAAAACCTCAACAATCTTTTCACAAAAGTCAGAGAATATATCAGTCATACATCTTTGAAAGGTAGCAGGTGCATTGCATAAACCAAAAGGCATACGTCTATAAGCATAAGTTCCAAAGGGACAAGTGAAAGTGGTCTTTTCTTGATCAGGTTGAGAAACAGGTATTTGTGATAAACCAGAATATCCATCAAGGAAGCAAAAATGTGTGTGCTTAGATAATCTTTCTAGCATTTGATCAATAAAAGGTAGAGGGTAATGATCTTTTCTAGTTGCTCTGTTTAATTTTCTAAAATCAATTACCATTCTATAGTCTGTAATAATTCTTTGTGGAATAAGATCAATCTTGTCATTAGGAACAACAGTAATACCTCCTTTCTTAGGGACACAATGAACAGGACTTACCCTTCTACTATCAGCTATAGGATAGATTATACCTGCTTCCAGAAGTTTTAATATTTCTGTTCTTACCACTTCCTTCATCTTCGGATTTAACCGACGTTGGTGATCAATAACGGGTTTACCATCAGGTTCCATATTAATCTTGTGCTGACATAGAGTGGGACTAATGCCCTTTAAATCATCAAGAGTATATCCAATAGCAGCTCGGTGCTTCCTAAGAACTTTCAATAATCTTTCTTCTTCATGTTCTGAAAGGTTAGCACTAATAATAACAGGATATATCTTCTTCTCATCAAGATAAGCATATTTCAAAGTGTCTGGCAATTGTTTTAATTCAAACATAGGATAACCTTTAGGTGGAGGAGGACCTCCTAGAGTTTCAATAGGCAGATTGTGTTTAAGCAGAGGACGTTGTTCAAAGAAAATCTTATCTATTTCATTTCTTTCATGCATATGTAAATCATTTTCGTGGTCTAGCAGATATTGTTCTAAAGGATCAGTAGGAGGCACAACAATAGAAGCAAGACCAATAATTTCATCCTTACTAGGCAATTCTTTTTTATGAGGTTTTCTACTAAACTTGGAAAAATTAAACTCGTGAGACTCAGCACCAAAGCTGACACCGACAGTTTGTTTCTTACAATCTATTTTAGCATTAACGGTGTTCAAGAAAGGTCTACCAAAGATAATGGGACAAAAGTCATCTTGTGGGGAACCAAGAACAAGAAAATCAGTAGGATATTTTATTTTCCCACACAAGACTTCAACATCTCTAACAATCCCAAGTGGTGTGATGGTGTCTCTATGAGCAAGTTTAATAGTAGCATCTATTTCTTCTATTTCAGCGGGTGCTATGTCATTCATAATTTCTTGATATAAGGTAAAGGGAATAGCACTCACGCTAGCACCTATGTCACATAAACCATGATAACAGTGATCTCCTATTTTAACTGAGACAACAGGCATGCCAACAACGGGTCTATGTTTATCCTCTTTATCAGGTTTGGCAATTCTAGTAGCTTCATTATAGAAGTAAATAACATGCCCATCTATATTTTCTTCTAGGTGATCCTTAACCATAGCAACACTAGGTTCTACTTTGATTTGTTCATCAGGTTTGGGTGTTCTAATATAGCTTTTGTTAACCACAGTTGTAATTTTAGCATGTTCCTTTATCCTAACAGGGAAAGGTGGTTTCTCAATATAAGCAGTAGGAACAACTGGATCAACATTATAGATAATAGTTTCCTCTTTAGCTAGTACCGGTTCTTTAATTTCTTCTTTAATAGGTGGGTGATATTTAAACCACTTCTCCTTAAGGAGATCAACATGAGTAGCAAATGATTCACAAAAGGAGGCTACTATCTCAGAGTCAAGTCCATATTTAGTGCTAAACTTTTGAAAAGCATCGGTATTCATAAAAGATTTAACACAATCATACTTAAGCTTAATACCTGACTCTTTACCTTCGTCGAGTTCCCAATCTTCAAAGTTGCGTTTAATTCTTTCCAAAAGATCCCACCGGAATTCAATAGTCTTATTGATAAAAGAACCAGCACAAGAAGTATCAAGCATGGATCGATCATTATGAGAAAGCCGAGCATAAAAATTCTGGATAATAATTTCTCTTGAGAGCTCATGATTGGGGCATGAATATAACATTGACTTAAGCCTCCCCCAAGCTAGAGCGATACTTTCTCCTTCACGAGGACAAAAATTATATATGTAATTCTGATCATGATGAACTAGATGCACAGGATATTTTTTTTGGTGAAACTCCAATTTCAATCGATTCCAATTCCAAGATCCAATATCATCGCATAGCCTATACCATGCCAATGCTTTTCCCTTCAAAGATAAAGGGAAAACCTTCTTCTTAACCTCATCTCCGGGTAAACCTGCAAGCTTAAACAATCCACAAATTTCTTCTACATATATCAAGTGCATATCAGGATGTTCTGTTCCATCTCCTGTATAAGGATTAGCTAGCAGTTGTTCTATCATACCCAAAGGAATTTCATATTCTATATTTTCATTAGGTGCAGTAGGTTGAGGGGTAACTAACTGTGGTTCCGGTCAAAGTGAAGATACCCCGAACAACCCCCTCAAAGGATTGTTTTCCATAGTAACAAGTGACAATAAATTTCAGCACGTAGTAATAATTTTTCCTTACCAATTTCCACTTACCAAGAGCGCTTCATTCCCCAGCAACGGCGCCAGAAAAGAGCCTTGATGACCCACAAGTATATGGGATCAGTTGTAGACTTTTCAATAAGTAAGAGTGTCGAACCCAACGAGGAGCAAAAGGAAATGACAAGTGGTTTTTAGCAAGGTAATGTCTGCAAGTGCTGAAATTGTAAGTAACAGAGCAGTTTGATAGCAAGATAATTTGTAACGAGCAAGTAATGGTAGTAGTAACAAAAGTGCCGCAAGGTAGCCCAATCCTTTTGAGGCAAAGGACAGGCCAAAACGGTCTCTTATGATAAGCAAAGCGTTCTTGAGGGTACATGGGAATTTCATCTAGTCACTTTCATCATGTTGATTCGATTCGTGTTCTCTACTTTGATAATTTGATATGTGGGTGGACCGGTGCTTAGGTGTTGTTCTTACTTGAACAAACCTCCTACTTATGATTAACCCCCTCGCAAGCATCCGCAACTACGAGAAAAGTATTAATAATAAATTCTAACCATAGCATTAAACTTTTGGATCCAATCGGTCCCTTACGGAATAGCGCATAAACTAGGGTTTAAGCTTCTGTCACTCTCGCGACCCATCATCTAATAACTACTCCACAATGCATTCCCTTAGGCCCAAATATGGTGAAGTGTCATGTAGTCGACGTTCACATGACACCACTAAGGGAATATCGAACACATATCAAGTTCACATGATTACTTGCAACATGATTTCTCCCGTGACCTCAAGAACAAAAGTAACTACTCACAAATGATAATCATGTTCAAGATCAGAGGGGTATTAAATAGCATATTGGATCTGAACATATAATCTTCCACCAAATAAACCATATAGTAATCAACTACAAGATGTAATCAACACTACTAGTCACCCACAAGCACCAATCTATAGTTCCGGTACCAAGATTGAACACAAGAGATGAACTAGGGTTTGAGAGGAGATGGTGCTGTTGAAGATGTTGATGGAGATTGCCCTCCCCAATATGGGAGAGTTGTTGGTGATGATGATGACGATGATTTCCCCCTCCGGGAGGGAAGTTCCCCCTGCAGAATCGCTCCGTCGGAGGGCAAAAGTGCTCCTGCCCAAGTTCCTCCTTGAGACGGCGGCGCTCTGTCCCAAAAGTCCTCTTCTTATTTTTTCTAGGTCAAAATGACTTATATACAAGAAGATGGGCACCGGAGTGGGCTGGGCTGAGCACAACCCACCAGGGCGCGCCTGGGGGCCAGGCGCGCCCTGGTGTCTTGTGCTCACCAGATGGCCCCCCTCCGGTGGTTATTTGCTCCAGTATTTCTTATTTATTCCATAAAAAATCCTCGTGAAGTTTCAGCTCATTTGGAGTTGTGCAGAATAGGTGGCCTGACATAGCTTTTCCACGTCTAGATTTCCAGCTGCCGGAATTTTCCTCTTTATGTGTACCTTGCAGATTATGAGAGAAAAGGCATTAGAATTACTCCAAAAAGCATTATTATACAAAAAAAAAATAACAGTAGGTAAACATGATGCAAAATGGACGTATCATTAGCCGACGAACAGGAGTAGGTTCGGAGGGTCCCAGGCAGGAGGCCTGCGCCTTTTCGATCTTAGTCATTCTTTTGCCCTGCCTTCTTAAGGCCTATCTGTTTATCTTTTATATCTATACTCAGATATCGGATGCTTCCACTGACGCTTGTAAGCGAGCTTATGTATTCGAGCCCTCGAGGCCCCTGGTTTGTAATATAAAGCTTGTATGACTTTAAATTTGTGTCTAGAGTTGTGTTGTGATATCTTCAAGTGAGTCCTTAGGCTTGATCTTGTGCATTTGCGTGTATGATTAGTGCACGATCGAGCCGGGGCGTCACAAGTTGGTATCAGAGCCGACTGCCTGTAGGAACCCCCTTTCCAACTCCTGGGCCGAAGTTGAGTCTAGCATTTGAAAACTATTTTACTAACATGGCTGTGTGGCTTACGGGCCCACGTCGCCAATGGGTGGTATTTGGATCTTTTATTCCTCATCTTTACTCTGGGACTCTGATCTCTCTTCTATTCGGTTTAAAAGATTTTGCTAACTCTAATATTAGGTTCTCGTGATCACATTCAACCGGAGAGCTGGATTATCTGCAATTAATTGTTCGCAAATGCAATGAATGGTTCACACACTGTCAATTGACATCTTGAACTCTGTTGTTTCAGATGCATCCCGCACCGCAGATCGTCCGCCAGACTATGGCTGTGGATGCGACTTGGTACCCGGCCATTCTGGTCAACCTCTTGACCATGCTGGGTTATCGCTGGTACCCTCAGTACACTGTTTTTGAGGACTTCTGCGAGTTCAACCAGGAGCAGTACCGTGCCGAGATGCTTATCTTTGATTGACAGGATCGCTCCATCATTGAGTTGCACACCTTCCAGGGTTTTGGAGTGACTGTTGAGATGGCAGTCCATGATGTTGCCTTTGTTGCGATCACCCGTCTTCGCAGGGAGCACCCTGCTTGGAGGAGACTGGGTTCAAATACAACCCGTATGCTCCAGCTGGGGATGAGACCAGTTACTACACTGCTATCTGTACCCCCTACATGAGCCGTGAGTATGACTCTCAGTACTTGGTTCGGTACCTTGAGGCTATGGATCGTGCTCCCCGGGCTCTTACTATCGAGTTGTACGCCACTCGTGCTCGTCTCTACGACGCGCTGACACAGCTGTTGCTAGCAGTTCACGCCGGGATACACCCCGAGTACATCCTCTACACGCGCAGGACAGAGATGCCACCAGGGATTGATTGGCCTGCTGTTGGAGGTACTACCCCTGCACGTGGACCTCTTATTCTGGCTCATGACCGGCGCCTGCACCAGAGTGTTCATGGAGCGCAGGACCCTTCTCTCGAGAACAGGGTTCTTCATCGTCACCGACAGCTTCCTGACTACAGAGGTTTTCCCCGACATTGATGTAGCATATCGCTATGTCGCGTTGTTGTATCGCTCCATCACGTGCCTGCGTGCCACCTAGTTGTCTAGTTTACCTTTATGCTGTTGTAACGCTGGTCTGTAACCGAACCTATGTATGGATCTGTATGTCATGTTGACTATGATGTTGTATCTACTGCACTTCCTTATGTTGTGCGTGATTACTTCATGAATGATTCCATACAATGTCAATGCTTGTTGCTAAACTACCCCCTGTTGAAATTAGCAGGATGGGTGACAACAATCCACTGCCGCCCGACTATATGGCTGCCATGATGCAACAGTTTGAAGTGCACCGTCAGTTTATGCAAGGGCTGGTAGATCAGTTTCATCGTCCCAATGTCAACCAACAACCGGTCGCAATCACGCTGCAAGAATTTGTGCGCCTCAAC
Organism: Thinopyrum elongatum; assembly: GCA_011799875.1. Classification (NCBI taxonomy): domain Eukaryota; kingdom Viridiplantae; phylum Streptophyta; class Magnoliopsida; order Poales; family Poaceae; genus Thinopyrum; species Thinopyrum elongatum. Next base: position 1,267,042 of record CM022303.1, on the reverse strand, counting down.
CCAACTATGTTCCGCAACTTAGTTAATCCGCTAGATGCTAATGATTGGCTTCGTGACATCATCTATGAGATGGAGTCAGCTGCTGTTGCCCCTGCCAGTTATGTCACCTTTGCGTCTTACTTTCTGAAGGGTCCCGCGGCTCAATGGTGGGACACCCACAGACGTACTCTAGCTGTTGGAGCAATCATTACCTAGGAAGAGTTTCAAGCTGCCTTCCGTGCCCGGTACATTCCCTAGGGTGTTATGGACCGGAAGAAAACTGAGTTCCGTAACCTCACTCAGGGCAATAATATTGTAGAAGCTTATCAGCGGGAGTTCCTTCAATTGCCCCGCTATGCTGAGGAAGACATTGCTATGATACGTCTCCAAGGTATCTATAATTTTTTATTGTTCCATGCTGTTATATTATCATTCTTGGATGTTTTACAATCATTTTATAGCAACTTTATATCATTTTTTGGGACTGAACTATTGACATAGTGCCCAATGCCAGTTGCTGTTTTCTGCTTGTTTTTTACATCACAGGAAATCAATATCAAACGGAGTCCAAATGTAGCGAAACTTTTTGTGGATTTTTTTGGACCAGAAGACACTAGATGGGCCAGAGAAGCACCTGAGGGGAGCCCCGAGGGGGGCAGAACCTACCAGGGGCGCCTGGGCCCCCAGGCGCGCCCAGGTGGATTGTGCCCACCTCGGTGGCCTCCCGCACTACATCTTTGCTCTATAAATACCCCAATATTCCAGAAACCCTAGGGGATTCGACGAAAATCAATTCCAGCCGCCGCAAGTTCCAGAACCACCAGATCCAATCTAGACACCATCACGGAGGGGTTCATCATCCTCATTGGTGCCTCTCCGATGATGCGTGAGTAGTTCATTTTAGACCTACGGGTGCGTAGTTAGTAGCTAGATGGCTTCCTCTCTCTTTTTATTCTCAATACAATGGTCTCTTGGAGATCTATTTGATATAACTCTTTTTGCGGTGTGTTTGTTGGGATCCGATGAACTTTGAGTTTATGATCAGATCTATGTTTTTATCCATGAAAGTTATTTGAGTTTCTTTGATCTCTTATATGCATGATTACTTATAGCCTCGTATTTCTTCTTCGAATCTTTGGTTTAGTTAGGCCAACTAGATCGATTTTTCTTGCCATGGGAAGAGGTGCTTTGTGATGGGTTCGATCTTACGGTGCTTGATCCCAGTGACAGAAGGGGAACCGACACGTATGTATCGTTGCTATTAAGGAGAACAAGATGGGGTCTATTTCTACATAAATAGATCTTGTCTACATCATTTCATTGTTCTTATTGCATTACTCCATTCCTCCGTGAACTTAATACACTAGATGCATGCTGGATAGCGGTCGATGTGTGGAGTAATAGTAGTAGATGCAGGCAGGAGTCGGTCTACTAATCTTGGACGTGATGCCTATGTAATGATCATTGCCTGGATATCGTCATGATTATTTGAAATTCTATCAATTGCCCAACAGTAATTTGTTTACCCGCTGTATGCTATTTTTCTTCAGAGAAGCCACTAGTGAAATCTACAGCCCCCGGGTCTCTTCTTTATTATATTTGCCTGCGCGATCTATTTTTATTCGCTTTTATTTTCATATCTATATTTTCAAAAACCCAAAAATACCTTGCGCACTTTATTTTATTTTGCGTTTATTCGAGATCTATTTATCCATTCTATCATATTTTTATCCCGTCAACTAGACAATTTCTGGCACCGTTACCCGAAAGGGATTAACAACCCCTTTAACATGTCGGGTTGCAAGTATTTGTTCTTTGTGTGCAGGTACCATTTACGTAGTGTTGCTTGGTTCTCCTACTGGTTCGATAACTTTGGTCTCATCACTGAGGGAAATACCTACCGTTGCTGTGCTGCATCATCCCATCCTCTTTGTGGAAATACCGACGCAGTTCAAGCTAACATCAAAAGGAATTTCTGGCGCCGTTGCCGGGGAGACATCATCAACATCTACCAGGTTCCTAATCACAAATCTCATCTCCTTGCAATTTACATTATTTGCCATTTGCCTCTCGTTTTCCTCTCCCCCACTTCACAAAAATTTGCCGTTTTATTCGCCCTCTTTTTCATTCGCCGTTTTCTCGTCAGATCTGTTTTTGAGTGCAATCTTGTTGCGTAGTCACGATGACTCAAGAGAACACCAAGTTGTGTGATTTCTCCAATACCAACAAAAATGATTTTATTAGCACTCCGATTGCTCCTCCCGCCACTAGTGCGGAGTCTTGTGATATTAATGCCGCTTTGCTGAATCTTGTTATGAAAGATCAACTTTCCGGTACTCCTAATGAGGATGCCGCGTCCCATCTTAACACATTCGTGGAATTATGCGATATGCAAAAGAAAAAAGATGTGGACAATGATATTGTGAAGTTGAAATTATTCCCGTTTTCTTTGCGAGATCGTGCAAAAATTTGGTTTTCTTCTTTGCCTCGCAATAGTATCGATTCTTGGGATAAGTGCAAAGATGCCTTTAATACTAAGTATTTTCCGCACACAAAAATTATTTCCCTTAGAACCCAGATCATGAATTTCAAGCAACTTGAACATGAGCATGTTGCACAATCTTGGGAAAGGATGAAATTAATGCTAAGGAATTGCCCAACTCATGGGTTAAATCTTTGGATGATCATACAATTTTTTTATGCGGGGTTGAATTTTGTTTCTCTAAATCTTTTGGACTCCACCGTAGGTGGTACTTTTATGGAAATCACTTTGGGTGAAGCCACCAAATTGCTTGATAATATTATGGCAAATTATTCACAATGGCATACCGAAAGAGCTCCTACTAGTAAAAAAGTTAATTCGGTTGAAGAAATTTCTTCTTTGAGTGAAAAAGTTGATGATCTTATGAAATTGGTTGCTAATAAAAGTTCCCCTATTGATTTTAATGATGTGCCTTTGTCTACTTTGATTGAGCAAAATAGTGATTCCATAGATGTGAATTTTATCTCGCGAAACAATTTCAATAACATTGCATATAGAGGTAATTTTAATCCTAGGCCTTTTCCTAGTAATTCCTCTAATAATTATGGTAATTCCTATGGTAATCCTTCTTATAATAATAGGAACACCTCTGATCTTGAGAATAATATTAAAGAATTTATCAATACTCAAAAAGTTTTCGATGCTACAATAGAAGAAAAGATGAATAAGATTGATGATATGTCTAGAAGTATTGATAGAATTTCTCATGATGTAGAAAATCTCAAGATGAAAATTTTTGTGCCTAAGGTTGAGGAATCAATTAAGGCTCTTTATGTTTCTATGGATGAAAGTAAGAAAAGAACCGCTATGCTTAGAGCTAGAAGAGAATTTTTAGAAAAATCGTTTTCTAGTGCTTGCTTTCATAAAAGTGATGAAGATCATAAAATGATTGGTGTTTCTTCTATTGATTCTTTGTTTGGTAAAATTAAGATTGATAATAGAGGGACCGAAGAAGAGTCAACTTTAGCTAGAAGGCGTCCCGATAATTCGGAGGGTGAAAATCTTGTTGAGAAAATTGATAAAAGTGGGTTTGAAGAGGTCAAAACTTTAACTAGTGATGTGCCCACTCTTTTGGATTACAAAGACTTTAATTATGATAGTTGCTCTTTGATTGATTGTATTTCTTTGTTATAATCCATGATAAATTCACCCCATGCTTATGAACAAAATAAAGCTTTTACTAAACATATTGTTGATGCTATGATGAAAGCTTTAGAAGAAAAGTTGGAATTAGAGGTTTCAATTCCTAGAAAATTACATGATGAATGGGAACCTACTATCAAAGTCAAGAAAAAAAATTATGAGTGTTTTGCTTTATGTGACTTGGGTGCTAGTGTTTCTACAATTCCGAAATCTTTATGTGATGTGCTTGGTCTTACCGATATTGAAGAGTGTTCTCTAAATTTGCACTTGGCAGATTCTACTATTAAAAAGCCTATGGGAAGAATTAATGATGTTCTTATTCTTGCAAATAGGAATTATGTGCCCATAGATTTTATTGTTCTTGATATTGATTGCAATCCGTCTTGTCCAATTATTCTTGGTAGACCATTTTTACGTACTATTGGTGCCGTGATTGATATGATAGAAGGCAATATTAAATTTCAATTTCCACTAAGGAAGGGTATGGAACACTTCCCTAGAACTAGAATTAAGCCACCATATGAATCAATCATGAGGGCATCGTATGGATCTAGAAAAAAAGATGACAATACATAGATCCTTTGCATTATGCCTAGCTAGGGGCATAAAACGATAGCACTTGTTGGGAGGCAACCCAATGAATAAAATTTATTTTTGTATTTTTCTTTCTGTTCTTGAGTGTTTGCACAATTATGCTACTGTTATGATTGTGTTTTTTGTGTTTTAATTAGTGTTAGTGCCAAGCAAAGCCTTTGGGATAGCTTTGGTGGTAGTTGATTTGATCTTGTTGGAAAACAGAAACTTTTGCGTCCATAAAAATAATTGTTTAGACTTACAGAAGAGACGGAAAATTCTGAATTTTTTACACAAGATTTATATACAAATTGCCTATGTTTTCCAAAGGTTTCAGAATATTTGGAGTTACAGACGTATGAGAACAATTCGCATATTTACATACTGTTCTGTTTTTGACAGATTCTGTTTTCTTTGCGTTGTGTGCTTGTTTTGATGAATCTGTGGTTTGCTTTGAAGAGTTTTTGCCATGGAAAAGTTAGAATACTGTAGATATAATGCAATAACAAAATTTGAATGGTTTTTCTACAGTACTTAAAGTAAAGATTAGTTTTCTTATACTAACGGATCTCACGAAGGTTTTGTTGAGTTTTGTGTGATTGAAGTTTTCAAGTTTTGGGTGAGATTACGATGGATGAAGGAATAAGGAGTAAGAAGAGCCTAAGCTTGGGGATGCCCATGGCACCCCAAGCCATTATCCAAAGATAAGCAGGCAACTAAGCTTGGGGATGCCCCCGAGTGGCATCCCCTCTTTCTTCTAACAACCATCGGTATTTTACTTGGAACTATATTTTTATTCGTCACATATTATGAGTTTTGCTTGGAGCGTCTTGTATGATATGAGTCTTTGCTTGTTTTGCTTTTTATTTTTAGTCAAGTATCCTTGCTGGACACACCTATTTGAGAGAGCCAAAATTATGTTATGACTTGTTAGAATTGCTCTCTATGCTTCACTTAAATCTTTTTGAGCTATGGAATTGCTCTAGTGCTTCACTTATTTCTTTTTGAGCATGGTCTGCTTTATTATTTTTGAAGAAATGCTCTCATGCTTCACTTAGATTTATTTGATAGTTAGTATAATTTTTAAGAAATTCTCTCATGCTTCACTTAAATTATTTTGAGAGAAGAAATTTCTATGCTCATGTTCGTCACTTAGATTTGTTTGAGCTATCAAAAGGAACATATGAAATTAGTCCCAAAGTGATAGATATTCAAGGGGGATATAATAAAAACTTTCATGAAGATCATTGGACAAAATAAACTTGATTCTTTGTAATAGTTTTGCGATATGATGATATAATATGTGAGTCATATTGATGAATAATTATGCTTTAGTAAGAATATTGGTGTTAAGGTTTGTGATTCCCTATGCAAGCACAAAAGTCAATAGTTATGCAATGAAATTACATACTACTTATGGTGCATTATTTGGTGTTAGTTATGCTTAATGCTCGCTTATGAGATTTTTCGTTTCTTGGTTGGATGCTTCTCAATCTTTTGCTAGCCTTCATTTTGCACTAAGTATGGTCACTACTTGTGCATCCAAAATCCTTTAAACCAGTTTTGCCATATGAGTCCACTATACCTACCTATATGCGGTATTCTTTTGCTGTTCTAAGCAAATTTGTATGTGCCATCTCTAATTTTCAAAATAAATTTCTCTTTTGTGTGCTCGTACCGCTCATGAAATGGTAGGGGGTGGCTGATATATTTCCATGCTAGATATGTTATTCTCAAGATTAGTGTTTATTCACTTGTCATTGCACGAGAGTAGGGCATAGGTATTAGGGATGCCCAGTCCTGAAATGAAAAATGAATTTACTTTATGTTGTCAAATAATAAATTCCTTGGAAAGTGTTTGTATGGAAGGCACCCGTGGATACGGTTAGCCGTGGAAAGTGAAAGTATGGTGGAAAAAAGGAATGAACTTTATTTTCTATTTGGGAACCGCCTATGATATATCTAGCATGGAAAGTATTGGGAACTACTCGATCGTTTTCATTGACAGGAAAAGCATGCCACCCAAAATGTTTTTATCTATACTTTTTTGCTTTGAGCTCTGGCACCTCTACAAATCCCTACTTCCCTCCGCGAAGGGCCTTTCTATTTACTTTATGCAATTTTTATTTTTACCTGAGTCTCCTTCTTCTCTTATAAAGCACCAACTAAGGGGCACTATGATCGTACTTGAGCATTGGGTGTAGCTAATATGCGAGTGTGTTTCATGAATGGATCAATGATTGAGCATAATGTGCTAGGGATAACTTGCTTTAGTGTTGATATTTTGAAAGACATGGTTGTTTGTTGATATGCTTGAGTATTAAAGTCCTCATGTCAAAACTAGACTATTGCTTTGAACCATATAAAAGTCCAAATGTCCATGCTACAAAGAAAAGAATATGTGATGAACATGTTAGGCAGCATTCCACATCAAAAATTCTGTTTTTATCATTTACCTACTCGAGGACGAGCAGGAATTAAGCTTGGGGATGCTGATACGTCTCCAATGTATTTATAATTTTTGAATGTTCCATGCTGTTATATTATCATTCTTGGATGTTTTACAATCATTTTATAGCAACTTTATATCAGTTTTTAGATTAACCTATTGACATAGTGCCCAGTGCCAGTTGCTGTTTTCTGCTTGTTTTTTACATCACAGGAAATCAATATCAAACGGAGTCCAAATGCAGCGAACCTTTTTGTGGATTTTTTTTGGACCAGAAGACACCAGATGGGCCGAAGAAGCACCTGAGGGGAGCCCCGAGGGGGGCACAACCCACCAGGGTGCGCTTGGGCCCCCAGGCGCGCCCAGGTGGGTTGTGCCCACCTCGGTGGCCTCCCGCACCGTCTCTTTGCTCTATAAATACCCCAATATTCCAGAAACCCTAGGTGACAAAAATCAATTCCAGCCGCCGCAAGTTCTAGAACGACCAGATCCAATCTAGAGACCATCCCGGAGGGGTTCATCATCCTCAATGGTGCCTCTCCGATAATGCGTGAGTAGTTCATTGTAGACCTACGGGTCCGTAGTTAGTAGCTAGATGGCTTCCTCTCTCTCTTTTGATTCTCAATACAATGGTCTCTTGGAGATTTATTTGATGTAACTCTTTTTGCGATGTGTTTGTTGGGATCCGATGAACTTTGAGTTTATGATCAGATCTATGTTTCTATCCATGAAAGTTATTTGAGTTTCTTTGATCTCTTATATGCATGATTACTTATAGCCACGTATTTCTTCTTTGAATTTTTGGTTTAGTTAGGCCAACTAGATCGATTTTTCTTGCCATGGGAAGAGGTACTTTGTGATGGGTTCGATCTTACGGTGCTTGATCCCAGTGACAGAGGGGGAACCGACACGTATGTATCGTTGCTATTAAGGATAACAAGATGGGGTCTATTTTTACATAAATAGATCTTGTCTACATCATGTCATCGTTCTTATTGCATTACTCCGTTTCTCCATGAACTTCATACACTAGATGCATGCTGGATAGCGGTCGATGTGTGGAGTAATAGTAGTAGATGCAGGCAGGAGTCGGTCAACTAATCTTGGACGTGATTCCTATGTACTGATCATTGCCTGGATATCGTCATGATTATTTGAAGTTCTATCAATTGCCCAACAGTAATTTGTTTACCCGCTGTATGCTATTTTTCTTCAGAGAAGCCACTAGTGAAATCTAGGGCCCCCGGGACTCTTCTTTATTATATTTGCCTTCGCGATCTATTTTTATTCGCTTTTATTTTCATATCTATATTTCCAAAAACCCAAAAATACCTTGCGCACTTTATTTTATTTTGCGTCTATTCGAGATCTATTTATCCAATATATCATATTTTTATCCCGTCAACTAGACAATTTCTGGCACCGTTACCCGAAAGGGATTGACATCCCCTTTAACATGTCGGGTTGCAAGTATTTGTTCTTTGTGTGAAGGTACCGTTTACGTAGTGTGGCTTGGTTCTCCTACTGGTTCGATAACCTTGGTCTCATCACTGAGGGAAATACCTACCGTTGCTGTGTTGCATCATCCCTTCCTCTTTGGGGAAATACCGACGTAGTTCAAGTTAACATCATGCTACGGATGCCCGCAGACAGGAGAAGTTCCATGAAGGACTCAGTCCTGACACCCAGTTAGCCCTGCTCGTCCAAGACTTTGCCGACTTCGCCACCTTGGTGAACAAGGCTATTCAGGTCGAGACTGGTTTGAAAAAGCACAAGGATGCGCTCAAACGCACCCGTGAAGCGGGCTCATCTTCGGGCTCGTCTTCACAGAAGTGCCGTATTTGGATCCCTCAGAGCATGTACCGTCCAGCTGTTCCTATTCACAGGCCTGCGTATGTTGCACCACATATGCCTCCTCCACCTCCAAGGCAGTTCAGGCCTATAGCTCCAATGCCTCAAGCTCCTACACCCCGTCCCGACAATGGACTCTACTTCAAGTGTGGCCGTCCAGGTTACCTTGCCAGGAACTCCTACCAGAATCAGAACCAACTGGCTCTGCCGTCTAATGCCCGTGGCAACAATCAGCCTTGCAATAACAATGCCAGACCTTATGGTCATGGTCAGGCTTATCATGTCAACATGGCTGAAGCGTAGGATCACCCAGAAACTGTGATGGGTACTCTCCTTGTTAATTCAGTACCAGCATCTATTTTATTTGATTCATGAGCATCGCATTCATTCATGTCAGAATATTTTGCACTCATGCATGACGTTAAATCTGAAACGCTACACCATCCTTTAGTGGTAAACACTCCCGCGGGCCAATGTCAAACATCTTTGTTC